>RJWJ010016891.1:0-33897 GCA_004363605.1 Indri indri | reverse complement strand
TTTCAGAAATAGGCATTTTAGCTTAGCTTTTGCTACTATAACGCACGGAATAGCAGCACATCCGTTTCCATTTATTATTCTGAATTAGCTGTGATTTCACATTGATAAACATGGTAAGGTAGGAATAAAAGAGGACGAGTTTAAAATTTTTCTCCTTCTTATTTCTCAGAAGTAAAGCTGAAATATAATGGAGAGGTTAAATTATCTTCACGACAGCATACTGAGCCTGAAGTTTTAGGGGCTTCTGAGCTAATTCTCTTTCCTCCAAGTCTGCTTTATCATCCCCCAGCGCTTAATTAGAAGCAAGCCTAAATAAAGAAAGAGTATGTTTCATCTTTTTAACTTTCATCGCTTTCTGGAATAGGAATGACTTTCTTTTTAAATATAACTGTCAGATATTAATCTAGAGTTCTGCTACAAATTACAACTCCCTTTGGGTAATGAATTTGACATATCCATTAATTCTTTGTTTGCAGATGTCAACCGACAGACTCTGATTGATACTACATTATAATGCTAAGCTTACATCTTGGTGAAATCTGTTGGTTACAGTGAAAACTGGTATTGGAAGTGGTGGAACATATTTAGTAGCTCTGCAGTTCTTTAGGGAGAGATTTTTAAAACAGGAAACCACCTTTAAAATCTGGGTTTAATGAAGTAATTAATTTCTAGAATTCCTGAGGTCTTTTTCTCAATAAAGTCTCAATTTCTTGGAACTGTCATTGGCCACTTACCGCTGTAAATATCCATGGTTGGGTAATGAGACTAATTGTTAATTGTTTAATAATAAACAATATGAACTTTTTAAAGACATGAATTACAATTGGCTTCTATTATAGGGCCAGTGATTTTTGTGACATTAGTGGGAACCCAAATTAAAGTTAAAAATAACTCAAACATATGGATTCACAACTATTTAACATGTGGATCTTTTTTCTTCCATGTGGCCTAAATGAGGGTCCAATAAAGATTATTTGAATTATAATGATGAATATCAGCTTATAAGAATGGTATTTATCCATTTCTCATGATATTATAATATATATGATAACTGTAAAGAACATTTTTTAAAGGAGACACACAATATTTTACGTGTAGTTATAATTAAGCAACAATGTTGTATAATGTAAGAACAAATATAGGTCTAGCATAGTCTGTTTAAATTGCATATTTTCTTTAATTTCAAAATATATTACATTTTAATCAGCTTAATAGTAACTATTTAAAAACATAATAAAATAGGCATTCTAAAATAAAGTACTCAATTTAAAAAGGCAATAGAATTTAGGGAAATAAGATCAAATATATTATGTGTATGTACATTTTTAATTACTTTACTCATATATTTTGCATTCAATAATACTTAACTGCAGAATGTATTTTTTTAATTTTTACCCCATTTTTTGGCTGGGCACTTTCCTATTGGTTATCAAATTAAATTTATTAAAAAGATCTTATTGGAGTTTGAAATCTTTATTCAGTAGAAAACCTGACTTAAAAAAATAATAATATGTTCCAGGCACTGTTTGAAGTGCTCTACCTGTTTAATCTGCATGACACCTGCGAAATGAGTACTGTTATTATCCCTGGTACACCAGTGAGGAAACTGAGGCACAAGCGCTGAAGTAAGTGGCCCCACCATGCCAAGCCGGGTTCTGAATCCAGCCTCTCAGCTCCAGAACCTGTGTTCGCAACACACTGATGTGCCAGCCTGCCGCATGCTTGATCTGATTGATCTCTTCTTGCCTGAACACTCACTCTTGGCAATCCTCTTGGTATTGCATGATAAAATTTACAAATTTCATTCTGCAGAATTATAAAAGACAGTCTGTTTCATTTCACTTCAAATTCAAACTACTGTGGTGTGCTCTTTGATTCACTGAGCATTTATTAGGCCTATAACAGACAATGCTCAAATGTAAAACTGATATTGTGCCTTGAACACTGGTTTGATAAATGTTAGTTCATCACTATAATGGATCAGATACACAAATGTTCTATTTTATAAGTCATACCTCATTACTTATTTGAGAAAAATGATTTAAAAATTTGAGGACAGATACCTAACCTTCTGAAGATAAACTATTAACACCTTATAGTTCCACATGATACAAACTGAATATAAAACCAATGTGGGCATTTACAAGCCCGAGTCACCTGAGACTTGTATATCGACCAGCATGGGACCCTCATGCATTGCCAGGAAAGTCTATATGCTTTTTTGTAAAGACGTTTTTAAATCTAGAGTCATTAATTTTTAAAAAAATTTTCTAACATACTCATAATCACAAGTAGAATAAATACAAACTCTTTTTTTATAACCATATTTATTCTCTATACAGCTAACACTGTGTAGAAGAGGACATCTCCTATCTGGGCCAGATGAAAGCCAGTCCTAAAATTAACATATTGAAATCCCAGGACTGTTTTAATGATGTGGCAGAAATGGCAAAATTTCATATTTTTTAATATCCTCAACAACCAAGAAACAATTTATAGAAAAATAAGATAACTAGCAACAAACTAGAAAACTACAATTTGGTCTACAAATTTTAACACAGCACTATTTTTCACGGCAGGCCCCCTAGGATCAAAAATGAGTAACATATAGCTCTTGCCAAACAGGAGTTTGTAGTCTACTGGCCGAGAGAGATGAGTAAATAAATCATTAAAATATAGTGTGATGAGTCCTGCCCTTGCAGGAAAAGCACAGTGAAAATGGCACTGCTGCATAGAGTCGGCTAAAGTGCTAAACGATGCAATTTCTCTAGGGGCCCATTTGGCAGTATATTTCAAAAGTAGGAAAAATGTGCATACCCAGGAATTCTTCTAGGAATTTGTCCTGCAGAAATAGTTCTAGATGCACCAAAGAATTATTTATAAAGATGTTTTCATGCTTTGCCTATAAAAGCAAAATATTTTAAATAGCCTTGATAGCCAACAAAGAAGGAACTATTGCATTAATTATGTTCTATATCTGTGATGGACTGCTATAAAGATCTGAAAATCATGTTTTCTAAGAATATTTAAAGATGAAAAAATGGACACGATCTAATGGTTTAAGTAGAAAAGAGAATACAAAAGCATGCAAATCAGTTCCCAAGTTGGTTTTGTTGTTGTTATTGCTTGTTCTTTGGAGGGGAAAGATGGATTTCTATAAAATAAAATTGAAAAGAACTATACTATTACCCATATTTGCCCCTAATTCATAGAATTGTGGTTAGTATTTATTTTTACCTTTTTATTCCTGCATGTTTCTACGATGAATTTATGTTACTTTCATAATCAGTTAATGTTTTTAAAACAAAAGAAGAGATAACTAAAAATGCTTTGGAGAAAACTTTAGAATAAAGGGAGCATTTGAGATGGGCACAGAAGAATGACAAGACTCTAACGGGAGGAGGAGAGTCAAAAAGTATTCTCGACCATAACATGCACAAAAGCGGAGCCATGAAATGCTGAAGACAAGTGAGATCTATTTGGCTGCAGGGAAAGGGCACAAGATGTATAACTTGCAAAGGTTCCTATTATTATTAACCAGCCCAGGGCACTCATATTTCTTACATAATTCTAAGTTAAGATAACAGAATTTGAGAGCCTGAACTAAGCCCCCAATAATTCACATTGTTTAAGGCTGATTTAGAAAAGACAAATTTCTTGAGCATTTCTTACTTACATTTTTATTAGCCACCTACCTAACATGTGGCTAAGCAGGGACTTGAATTTAGGTTTTCTTATTCTAAACCCATGGCTCTTTCCACTCCACTTTGCAATAATGCCTCTCTATGTTACAATTTTACACACACACACACCCACTCTTAGAAAGTCACAATCCGTACTAAACAGAAAGCTGGTTAAAATGGAGTCTAGTTTAGTAAATACTGTAATTAACTAAATTTTTTATCTTAGCAGCATCTATTCTACTTAATACAAAAGAGAATTTGGAACCAGCTGCAAATTTCACCCTCCCTCACTTTTAGGTACTCAGCTTATGGGATGGAGTACATCACACTATTCCGCTTTTAAAGTCTTCTGCAAGTTCATACAATGACCTTTACATTCACCTTGTTTGCAAGTTTAGTGTACGTTACATCATATTTTTTAGGTTTTTGTCCAGCAATTTTCTTTTGTTCCTTTTCTAAATGATCTGCTAAAACACGTTTTCTTTAAAAAGACCTAGTTGATTATTGCACTATTAAAAACCTAAATAGAGTTAAATATGCTACAATCATAGTAATAATATCTTTGGGGTTTGACCAGATACACTAAATCAAGCTGTCATAAGCCTTCTTCATTTATTTGCACAGCAGAATTGTAAATGCAGCAGAAAACAGCTTACTGTAATGTAAACAGAGCTTTCCATGTACTGCGCACAGGACAAGTTTATTTAATGTAATATATTACACTCACCCATCATTGCTACCTTTCAGTTTATACTTTTATGGTAACAAACGGTTATAATAAACAGAGCCGTTGTGTTAAAATCAAATAGAAGGCTAGGTATTCATCCTCTAGCTGAAAAGAATCTGATATTCCTCAACTTTATACTTTGTGATACTAAAGATGCTCAAACCACAGGATTTTCAAATGAGAACAGTCCTCAATTCCTAATATTGACGTATGAAGAGTTTGGGCCTAAACTTTTCATACTTAGCTCTCCATCTAGTATCTGTTTTCATGGTTTAGCTGATTTGTAAACTGATTCAAAAAAATAAAAATAACTATGTGGCTGGAATAAAACTATTTGGGTGCTTTACAGTCATGATTACTATGAACAATTCTGACTTCTTTTAAAATCACCTTGTAACTACACCAATATTTCAGTCAAAAAGAGAGAAATCTGTTAAAATAACATTTTGAATGTTATAAGGAACTATTTATTTTAATTTTTAGACAACTTAGGGGATTTCTCACACAAGGTAAAATTGGGCTCAGACCTGTTACAAACTTGATTTAGTGCACACGTTTTAAAAAATCAGTAATCTTTACCCAAACTTAGAAATAAATATTACATGTGTTTCCTCAATAACTTGGTACAATCATTCACTAAATTTGAGAGATACTTTAATGAAATATATTCTAGACGCCATCCTTACACATTAATGATTTACCAAGCACACGCTATTCTATACATAATATTTTTAATTAAAGTGAATAACTTAAGTAATCAGTAACAAAAAGTCCTAAAGTTTCCAATCCAGACTGGAATATATAGTACTATTGCTTCCATTTTCAGAACCAGCAGTGGAATAGACACCTGATGGAGGCTGATTTAGAAAAGATATACTACTTGAGCATTTATTATGCTTTTATTGTTGTTATTATTTTTATTTGCTAAACCTTTTCCTGCATTGTCTTGTTTAATCCCCCCAAATTACTTTATAAGTTACTGTCTTCAGGTGAAAAATGAGGACACTGAGGCGCAGAGAATTTGAATAATGTGCCCAAGACCATGTAACAATGAAATGGTAGAACCCAGACTGGACTCCACTTCTGTCTAACCTTCTAGCTTGAAGTCCATGTTTTGTCAAGGACAAAGTGCTGGATTTGGGTTTACACCCCACAACATGGCTGGGATGAATCTAGAGCTGAATGATGACATATCTAACCTAGCCCAAAAAACCAAGAAGATATTAAAAGTGACGTGGATGCCAAGACAAACACTCTAATTCATACTGTCAATTCCAATGATACCTTCTTGATAAATGTATTCCAACTTTAAGGCTCTCCTTTCTTATCTGGACCAAAAGCTCCTGCTCTAATATTAAGCGCTTATGAGTTTTGGTTGTTTGTGGTTTCCTGGCACCCAGATTCTTTTGAAGAAAAAAATACATGCAATATTTTTTTCTCCAGAACTTTGCCTTCTCCCACCCTCTCTCTCTCCAAATTATTGGGATATTAGAAGAAATGTACATAGAAACTAACTTGTAAAAGCTACTTTTACTTAATCCTCTCTTTCTGTATCTTTTTAAATAAAGATTCTTAAGATTTTTCTAAAATAATATTTTTAATATTGAGCAGTCATGAACCCCTGTTACTTTATCTTTAAAAGAAAAATACATTGCCAACTCTATAACTTACAAATTACATGGAAAAAAAACCAAAGTAAAATAATTTAGTGAATATTTAAAAATGCTAATCAAATTTAAGTTGTTGATGAAACTGATTGCATGCATACATGCTCATGAATTAGATTCTAATTAAATAATATTTATAAAGTATAGAAAAACTGGAAGAAAAAAAGTTCCTTAAAGACTTGCTACCCAAAGGTGACCACTGAGAACAAAAAAAAATCCTCTTTTTCTGAATATCATTATATTAATGATATTTCACATACATAATTATATACATAATTTTTGCATCCTTCTTTATTTCTTTGACATTATTTTGTGAACAATTTTCATGCTGCTAAATAAACATTACTAACATCCTTCTAAATGTTCCTATAGAACCACTGTTTACACCTACCCACTCCCCACTTCTAAATGGGTATTTTGGTTGCTCCAATCTTCTCCTACTTTAAATAGTGCTGAAATGACAATGCACATTGCCTTACCCATACTTAATATTATTTCAGTAGAACAGGCCCTCAAATACAGACTTACACATTGCCAAGTCATTTTCTTCAATGTGTTGCACCATTTATACTATCATTGGTGGTATATGAGCTAGCCTATTTCACTGCAAATTGACAAACATTGAAAATATCAGAAAATTGTGACTTATTTACCAATTGAAAAGTTCACTCATGATGGTTTTAATTGACATTTCTCTGATTACTGTTTAAGTTGTAGTGTTTTTGTTCTTCTTTAGACATTCATTACTATTAATATTTACTAAACAATTGTTCGCCTACATTGATCATTAATCTATGAGGTGCTTATTGATTTCTTAACAGTTCAATTGATACCGTTATATACTAAAAACAGTTTTACTTTATTTTGCTACAAATTATATTTACAGTTTATTTGACTCCAAATTTGATTTCCTATTCACTTAAGAGTGGTAAATAATGCATTTGTCTTTGTTATTTCTTCTGTTTTGAAGGTTTAGAAAGTGCACACCATTTAAGATGTCTGATAATTAACTCAATCTCTTCTTCTTTTTCTTTTTTTTTTTTTCTTTTTTTTTTAATGGATCAGTGCCCTCTGTAGTTTCAGCTTTGCCTTCCTCTCTCACCAGACTGTTGCTTACTGATAGACTCTATGTCATTCATCTCTGGATTCCCCAGTGCCTAATAAATAGCACTCAGATTTACTGGCTTTATGAATGGATGGACGGATAATGATGGTAATAATATAGTAATAGCTAATGTTATTTGATCTCTTATTAAGCACCTCTTTGCAATTTTTATTCTTAAAATAGTGTTCTAAGCACTTTTATAACCATTAACTCATTGATGCACTAAATTTGTTATTGTTAACCACATTTATATAGCAATCTTGGAAAGAGTCAGAAATCTACTTCATAAGGCCTGCTTTTTTAATGAAGGGGCATTAGATAATTGTCAAACTTCCACCTCCACCCCACATCTTAGAGGATGGCTGCACTGTCTACCAGCAATCATAAAACAGAGGTATCTGAAAAGTCCTGTGAAACATTAATGGCATCTTCTATCCATTCCAGTTCCTGTGTGAGTCCATTTTCTTACCCCAAGCTCAGATGCCCAAGTCCTGAAACATGTCTGTCATATGGCTGATGACTATTAAGTTCCCTGTGTCTTTTTCCCTTCATCAATAAGAAGAAAATAATAGCAGAATCTACCTCATGAGGGTGCTATGAAGGGTAAATGGGAAAGTACTTAGGGTAATGCCTGACACCTGGTAAGAGTTCAATAACTCTCAGCCATTATCAACAACATCATTATTATATTAGACCAGTGAGCATCATCTATGTATTATTCATTCTTTCTCCTCTGCCAAGATAGACAAGTTTCTGGAAAAAAATTATTTCATAGCTGCATGGTTCAAGTTCCCCAATTTTCACATATTCTTCCATATTACAACTGGATTATCACTTGTTAATATAGTTTCTCCAATGTCAACGATCCAATTAATATAGTTTCTCCAATATTCAACGTCAATGTTGCAAAATCCAATGGTGTCCTGCACAAAAGGAAATCATCGCTGATCACATTAAACCTGCTCATCCTTCTATTTTCCCTGTCGCTACTCTGCCACAGACCTCAGGACCACTTTTGTTCTTTCTCTTGCTGTCTGCCCTTACCGGTGAATAATCATCAGATCCAATCCTTCTACTGTAGGGAGATTCTCCTTTTCCACTTCTATGCCCTTGGTTCATGCCATTCCTCTGGGCCACTAAGAAACATACAATATTCTCCGGTATTTTTTATTTGTTTTGTTTCTCCATCTCATACCTTTCATATACTTTTGTCAGAGTTGTTATTCTGATTACATCATCCAGTCAATTTCCACCCTCCTCTTCCTCCCTAGATTCCCTCCATTCCTTTCTGTTTGCACTTGGCCTCTCTCCTTGACAAAGTCCTACCCATCTTCCTGATCCCAGCTCCTCCGGCAGGGCCTCAAATGGACTTTCCTCTTCCCTCCAGCACAAATTAATTGCTTCCTCTTTTATAAATCCCTAGTATTTTATACACTTCTCAATTTATTCACAGCATTCTTTTTATTATAGTTATGCATGAAATATCTGTCTCTCCTATCATATCGTAAAATATCTTGTTTATCTTTGTGTGACCTGCGGTACTCAGTAGAATATGTGTGTTATTTAACTCTTTCAGACCTTTACATTCTCTTCTTTTTTAAGAGAGAAAGCAATTTAAAATATACAGATAGAGTTGAAATATAGTGGGCTTTCATATATTCCCTGGCACATACCAACTGTGCGACTCTTGCGGAAAGACCCACGGCCGGTCTAAGGTGCTTTACGCATCAGCAAAGCCGAATCCTAACAACTAAGAGGAGGGGTTCTGGAAAGACCTGAGATGACATATCGCATGCCTGGCCAGCTGCGCGGCGCCAGCACTCAAAAATCACAGCTGCAATTGTTAAAAGCAAACATCTCACAAGCATTAACTAAGACAATAAATGCAGAAGGACTTTGAAAACTATAAAACATGAAACATATTTCACACAAATGAGCCCAAGTGATATAATTGGAAGAAGGAAGATCTCAATGAAAGCTTGTGGAATTGAATCCTCTTTTACTTCTTTCAAATTCTCTCTGATGAATGAGGTTTCATTCAACTATTCTGGGTATATCTAGCCTTGGAGGAGTTAAAATATTATACTGACTAATGCTAAAATGAAGAAAAGTATTTTTCTTAAGATTTTCATTTCCTAAGCATTTCTTCAGATTCTTCATTAAAGCAAGCACTTTCCGACAAAATACTCTGGATTTATTATACACAGCTTTCAATGTCACAGGCACCTCAAACAGCCGGAAAAATCTTATCCTAGCAGCAGTTTTTCTTCTCAGACACTTTGATGTGATCTTTGCAATTCCAACTTCATTCGTGCTTACATAAATGTGGTCCAGTTTTGACGTTCTCATAATTATTTATTTAGAGGAATTGATATCCATTTTATATTCGTGACAGTACAAAGAGAAACTTTCCTTAGAAAACTTCAGAAAACTAAACCAAGAAATACTTATTTTCATACCATATCAGGAGATGATATAACGAAAGATAAATTATACAATCATCAGATTATTCTCAAACACATGACTATTCCATAAATGACTTTCATCCTCTATGAACACCCAAAACTGTAACCACACATGAAAGTAGTAAAAGATCATAAATTTACTTCAAATATTTTCATATGAGAACAATTACCTCACACTTTTGCAATTCACTGTGAAATAAAATAAGCTTTGTTATCGCACTATAAATTAAATACATAAAACCATCAGGCAGTAATACTTAGCGTAAGCAAATACAAATGTTAAGGATAGGTGGATCTATTTAATTAAAATTGGTATTTTATCCTTAGTTGTATACTGAAATTTCAGACTTAATTAAATTGCAGTTATTGTTCCTTCTGCCCTGCAACCCAAAGACACGTGCATAGTGACAACTAATGTATCCACTGTCAGAAAGCAAAAGGCTCAGCACTGAGAATTTGCCAGAAAAGTACCTCTTAGTATGAGGCAAGCATTTTGTTTCTCCTCCTAAGTCTTTTGACTACCTGAGAATTTGTAAATATCTGCCACTTCTAGACCCCTTGTAAACTCAAAAATAAAACTTGTGTCATAAATTTAACCAACTTTTTAAAATTCCCTGCTTATACTTCTCTTTTTTTCCTTCTCTAATCATAACAAAAGAGTGAGAGCATGCTCTCTCAGAGCAACCTCAAAGGGTCTGATCTAAATTCCCCATTTATGCTTCAAATTCCCACTGGCAGAGTAAAGATTTTTGAACATGAAGAGAAAAAAACAAAAAGTTTTCTCTACCTATGCATGTATCAAGAGCTAACATGTATTTATTTATTTATTATTTTTTTAATTTCAGAATATTACGGGGGTACAAATACTTTGGTTACATATATTGCCTTTGCACCACTCAGGTCAGAGCTACAAGCATGCCCGATCCCCAGACGTTGGGCCCCACCCCCATTAGGTGTGGATTTACCCATCCCTTCCTCCCCCCTCCCACCTGCCCAACACCCTATGAATGTTACTTCCATATGTGCATGTAAGTGTTGATCGATTAGTACCAATTTAATGGTAAGCATATGTGGTGCTTGTTTTTCCATCCTTGTGATACTTCACTTCAAAGAATGGGCTCCAGCTCCATCCAGGATAATACAAGAGGTGCTAGTTCACCTTTGTTTCTCAAGAACTAACATGTATTTGAACTGTCTTTAATGCCCAATGACAAACAGTCCTGGACAACCTGATATTGAGCCATAAGCATTTGAGAAAACATGCACATTATATACATTTTGAAAGTTAATACATGGGTTCTCCCTCTTTTAGGTAGACAATGAAATTCAAATAACACTGGATGCTGAAAACGGAAAGGATATATTTAGAATTTTATCTTAATTTCTCTTAAACATTGATTCGCTATCAAAGATTTTAAAATCTTTCATCTGTGCTTGGAAAAGTGAGGACACAGTTCAGCTGATGAGCAGTGTATGGATTCTTACACACACAAACATCTTTATAGCAAATTGGTCGTGGCAAGATTTGAAAGAGAATTTTGTGGCATTTAAAATTATTAGCTACAACTATAAAAAGTAAGTAACAGCATTAACCACCTGGGAAAGCTTTTCCCACTCTCTCTGAAGGACTTATTTGAAATAATTTTCATTGTTCTATTTGATCACAGGTGAGAAACAACTTAACATTTACATGTCTATGGAC
The DNA here is from genome assembly GCA_004363605.1 of Indri indri. NCBI lineage: Eukaryota > Metazoa > Chordata > Mammalia > Primates > Indriidae > Indri > Indri indri. Next base: position 22,548 of record RJWJ010016891.1, on the reverse strand, counting down.
CTTTTCCAACTGTGCCAACAGCTGGTTTTGTCCATCCCTCCACTACATTTGAATAAAGCCAGTCTACTGCTTGGCAGACAGACGTGCCAACTATAAATGTGTTAATTCCTGGACCCTCCATTTGTAAAGACAATTCTGCTCAAATTTGGAGAAATACCGGAGGCTCTGAGAGACAAATGAAGCAATGGAAATGCCAACTCACCCTCTGACTTTTTATAGGGACAAGACATTTTAAAAACATTTTATTAATAGTAGATACTGATGAAAGGTGCAATTGTCTAAGACCTTACTTAGAATGGCAGAGAAAAGCATGAAAACTAGCTCCAATTTAGGTAATGACTGTGTTATTTAATTTTTAATTGTGTCTTACTTTTGCTTAACTCATCCAGGAACCAACAGCTCTAGTAATTTTTCCAATTATAAACGTTCCTTCCCATTTTTTTCCATTTCAGATTGATTTATCAGCAAATGGTGATGTGTACTGAAAATAATAGCCAATAGTTTTGGAAAACTTTGCAAACCATTCCACTAGTTAATAATCACTATCAGGAGAATCAGTTTTTTGCTTATTTTTCCACTTGTGCCCTCAATCTGCTGGTTTATGGATTTAACTGTCAACACTGAGAGTACTACGCAATCAAAAGACTGTCACAATGAAATACCATGCAGAGCAATGTCTGTCTCACAAACAGAGTAAACGTAAATGATGCAATCACCCCAGGCAGACCGAGCTGTTTACGGAGTTTAACCATGAAGACGCTCAAGTTAACATTGCAGGTTTCCAGACAAGAATTAAGAAATAATTTTATTAGGTAAAATTTTGGGGTTGTACCATTTCAGCTTTATTATAAAGGATACATTTGTTAATTGGTGGAAGAACAACAGAGCACAGAGCCCAGTTCTCTAACAAAAAGGAATTCACTCAACCAATGTCGAGTATCTACTATGAGACAGGGTACTCTAAATTCCAAATGGGAACGAATGAACACTGAACACTTGAATATAGAGTCAGCACTGCCCTTAATTCTCCTAAGTGGGATACGTGCATGTTACCCAAGACCAGCAGCTCAGGCTCCTGACTGCATTTTCTGGTCTCTCGTCCTCTTTTCACTTTTCTTTGTGACTCACTTTCAAGAACTACATTCGGTGCTTGTGGCTTATATGTAAAGTTATCAGGCTCATGCCCCCAAATTACTGTCCCCACAGAGAGGTTTTAAACTTCCTGATACTAGCCACCTTATTTGCACACGAATTATTTCCTACAATCGAATAATGTGACGCTGTGCCCTAATAAAAGGCACGATGACTGCCTGTTGCTCCCTCCTGAACCTTCTCTGTCCTCACAGCCTCTCCCTGTGTCCTGCCATGTCCAGTCTACATCACTCAGGTGCTAAGGCCCAGGCAAAATGATATGCAATGACCATAACAGCACAATAAACCAACAAGGCCTAAATTTAAAGGAGCTTTAATAACTTGTTCTTTGGTCTTAACGATCAATTTTTAGTATTAATAGTATGTTGGTTCATTACAATCTCCATTATTCTAAGAAAAACTAATAATTAGGATTTGTACCATAAGCCCTTTCTTATCCTTCTTTGACCCAATTTCAATCCCCCACTTTCACTGACCTTACCTAGTCCCTGGTGCTGCCAACTAGTAGTTCAAAGCACTGACTCCAGCCCCTCGTATACCTGTCCTCAAAAGTACCACAAATCCTATTAGTGCTTCCCTTTCTTCCATTCCATTTACGTTTTCCCATGTATGACTAAATATAAAATCTATGACATGCTAGCGTGATTACTATAAATGTCAGCAGAGCTCTTCAGATTTAGGTGTTAGAAGACAGTTCTACCTTGACCTCACTGCATAGGATATTCCAGGGTTTCCCATACAACACAAACTCAAGGAGCATGTTTCAAAACTGTATTTTTACTGACCACTCTCCAGAGGCCTTCAGAGGAATTGCTGGTCAACTCAAGCACAATGTGCCTTTTCAGTACCTGCCACTAACTGACCTGAGTATGTAGATTTTCACACTAAGTTAGCCAAGATAAGATACTGCTATGACTATTTGAGAAATTAGATATGAAGTTAGGCCTACCTTATACAACTATTTGGGAGGGGGGTTGTTATGTTCATGAAAGAAACTTCAGTTTGGAATGCACCTTGAGCCCATATGAAACATTGTCTGTTTCCAGAGTCCCTAAGACATCTTGATTTTGTTTTTTATTCTTTGATAACCGGTCTCCATTTGGGCAACGTTTTGCCTATATAATATGACAATTCTGGAACAGGTTTCAGAAGCACATCACTACTGAAAAACAGTACACTGAAAAATAGCCATGTTTTTCTTAGGTTACATACTTAATCATAAAGCCTCGATTCTCTTTATAAGGGATTTATATCCTTATTTATTTTTTATTTTTTAAGGCTAATCAAGTGAAGCAGTGGGAGTGGAGAAGGAACAAAGGAATCTGTAACTGGTTGTGATCAATTAGTTTTAAACACCACTGCACTCAGACCAGCTGGGATTCATACCTTTATAAAAGTAAGCATTATCTCCTCTAACAGACAGATCTTTTAAAGCTTTTGTAGCCCATGAAATTTTTCTAAATCTCAAACATAATGACACAACAGTCCTGTCAAGTTCAAAGTAACAATAGTGCTTGCTGTGACTCCGTATCACAAGGATAATCTACAGGAAGGGGATTATATGACAAGCTGTGGTGTTATCAAAGCAAAATATAGAAAGGGACTTCATCAGGGTCAACACGTCAAGATAAAGCAGAGAAATGTCAAATAGACATGCTCATGCCCTATTTAACTTCACTAGTTAATTTATAAAGTGTAACTCCATTTTCAGTGGGATGTGGGTTTGAAATCAAACACTGAGCTGGCTTTACATGAATGTCTGTGTATGTGCATATGTGTGTGTCAAAAATTATCACTGTTTATAGATAACATTTAAATTTTGTATCCCAATACTTTAGCTATAGCTTTAGGGAATAAATCTTTCTTAATTATTAAGAAAGATTTTTCCTAGTGTGGAAATAAATATAAATGTACTTAAAATATAACACAAGGAAAAATCATTTAAGGTGAGAACATTAGTATGTTTCATTATATTTTAAAATATAATGTGGTTATGGCTGAAGGAGAAATTCAGTGAACAAGAAGTCATTAATGAGCTTTATTTTATTTTTTTTAAGACTAGTCAAGTGTAGTCATGAGAAGGCGGGAGAGAGTAGAACAAGAAGTACAATCTGTAACTCAGTGTGAATAATCAAGTGAGATAACTCACTACCTTTGGACCAGCCAATGAGTTTTAAATCAGGCTCTGTGGTTCATGACTATAATCCTAGCACTTTGGGAGGCTGAGACAGGAGGATTGCTTGAGGCCAGAATTTGAGATCAGCCTGAGCAAGAGCGAGACCCCATCTCTACAAAAAATAGAAAAAATAGCCACATGTAGTGGAGTATGCCTATAGTCCCAGCTACTTGGGAGGCTGAGACAGGAGGCTCAAGTGAGCCCAGGAGTTTGAGATTGCAGTGAGCTATGATGACGCCACTGCACTCTAGCCAGAGCGACAGAGGGAGGCCTTGTGTCAAAAAAAAAAAAAAAATTCTATGGTTTTATCTGCCTTTTCTATTCTGTATGACCTTCGCCATGTGATTCCTCCCATTCCCTATAACCATTATCCCAGGAAACATCATAGTCACCCACTAGGCTAAGCATTGGCAACATAATAAGGCCTTAGAAATTTGCAAGAAGAATTCAAAAGTGCTTGTGTTTTTTTTATCTTTTCAACGATATCTGGCGTCAGATTTCAGACTGACATTCCGAGTTATTTTGGTGAACCTTTTGGCCTCTCATCATTACTTTGTCCATCTCCCTCTTCCTCCACTTCAACGGTGCGCACAGGCCCAGTAAAATCGCCTTTCCACGTCACCACAACCCCCGAATCCACCAGTACCACTGAGGGAGCAGCCCGTTTCCCAGAGAAGCCAGTGGCAGTATTTCAAAGCTCTGAAAGAAACAACAATAGCATCAAGAAATATTTAACTGGAAAAAAAAATTAAACATTGTCATTACCCACTAGACTGTAAACAGCATAGGGTCATTCATTTTTAAAAAAGAGTTCCTGCGTGAGATACGGTGAGGTACCATATGCTTAGTGAGCCACTCGTCTCCTGGCCTCGAATTGGAAATCTCACGGGAGGACACTTCACTGGGAGCATCCTTAATGATGAGGTCAAACAAAAAATGGGTAGGTAAAAGCATACGTCCCGATGAAGAAGGAATGATAGCATTAGTCAAGTTAGGGTTTTATTTGGGAGGGGTGCTGAGGAAAAGAACAGGGCGTAAAGATAAAACCCTGCATGGATATGTCTGCCCTGGAAGAAGAGGTAGCTGTCAGTAGGAAAAGAACAGGGCGTAAAGATAAAACCCTGCATGGATATGTCTGCCCTGGAAGAAGAGGTAGCTGTCAGTTACCCTGAGGTTTTGGAACGTAAAGCATTTGAAGGTAGGAGGTTACAAGAAACACCATACAGAAAAAGTATCTGAACACGATTAATGAATGCGAGAGAAATTCACAAAGCTTTCCCACTTTCAGTCAAGATGAGGACAAGTGACTGCGCCCTGGCTGTTTCCGACAGGTTGGTGAGGTAGATGAACAAGTATAGCAGGAGTTACAAAGCGGCAAATAAAACTGTTGTCTCCAGACCGCGCACATACGCGCTGCCCAGGTTGAAATGCTAGGGCGGTAGGGGGCGCCAGACCGCTCATTTTGGAATAGTCTAGTGGGACACAGCTCTGTCCACTTCGAGGAGAGCAGGCGTCCACCCTGCAGCCCCTGCTCCGCAACGCTTGGCACCAGCTGGATACCTCCAGATTCCAAGTGGGTTGTAGTCCTTCAACTCGCCAGCTCCAGACCTGACTGGCCCAAAGTGGTACCTTTTAAAGTAATATGTTTACAATTTGCTGGAAAACTTCAGGAAAAGTCTCCATGACCAAACTTAATGCCTTTTAAAGTACTAAACTAAATAGCTATAAGGTTTGTCTCCCTCTCTTATGTGCCCATGAACACACACATGATCAAGTACATATATACATACACAAATTCATTTTAAAAATATTTTTCTCATAATCCAATATTTAAAGTATCTTCTAAAACTATTTTTTAAAATACTCATATCTTTAATTCTTAAGAGAGAAATGTAATACTCCTAACAATGCCTTACAGATAGCCCTAACAGTGCATAATATTACACTATGAAAAGGGAAAAAAAATGTGGTATAAAATACTTTCCAGGAAAATCAAATGTTCAAATTTGAGTTCAAAATTAAATCTTTAATTTTATAATTAAATGTATAAACATGGTAGAATTCACTACCACTGGGACACTCTTTCTGTAAACCATAGAAAACAGAGAGTATATTTTTATAAGTATGGACACTTACCAAAAAGAAACATAAAACTTCCAAATGCCTCGACTACATCAGGCATTGATTTGGAGGAAAAGCTGCAAGCCCAGGCAGGCATTAACTTCTTTGTTCAGTATTGCCTTGGGATAACATCAAGTGACAGTCCCCCCAATAGTAGTGGGAGAGTTTTTTACTGAACTCTTAAAAGCAGTTAAGTATTATAACCAGTCTTTCTTAAATTTCTGAAAAATTATAAAACTTCATATAATTTTCTTTACTGCAAGTTTTATTAAATATTTATTAATAGAAAGAAAATGGGAACAATGCTGACATCCATAGACAGTTGATTCTTATAATGAAGTTATGAAGCAATGGGCAGCGTGAGAAGAAAAGAACCTCTTGAGGAGTTTCCAGGGGGCCTCCTTCCCATCCCATAAGCTGATGATTTGGAAATCTCAATTCCCAACCAGAACACCCATTATTGTTTCCTTTCACAGAAATTACAATCCTCCAATTTAATCTCAATTCTTTCTCTCCTTTTTTTCCCTTCTTCTTTTACTCTCTCTCTTTCTCACTCTCTGGTAAATATTATGTGGTAGAACATAAATTCATGTATGCAGGGATTGTTGTCTTGCAAGTACTTAATGTCTGGCACATAGTAGGTGCCCAAAAAATATTCACTGAATCAAATTGAATATGCCCATCGCTGAGAAGAGAGTGATAAATAAGACACAGTTCCTGCTCTCAAGGCAGCCGCTATGTGAGGAAACCAACAAGGTTATCATATAAACATATGCCTCAATTATAGAAGGCGTGCACAAAACGTTCTTGGAATACCAACAGGCAGCACAATAACACTACTCCTATATAGATAGAGTGTCTTGGGAAATATCCCAGAGATGTTTATCTTGAGTTACAAAAGAGGTGTAGGAATTAGTTAAACAAACGAGGCAAGAAAGGGCCTTTCAGGTAGAAGCAAACAGGACATGTAAAGGCATAGAGTATGAGATCACAACACGTTGCCTGCGGGACCACAGAGAGACTTGTTCAGAGATGAGGGTACAGAAGTCACCAGGCATAAGTGCAAAAGAGTAACTGAGGGAAACCTTCGAAGAATTTCCAATGAGACAGTAATCTGACCTAGACTGTGAACCTCAAAAGAGGGTTCTGAGGTCACGGGAAGGACTGGAGGACTGGGCCAGAATAAGGATTAATTGCATTTGTTTAGGCAAAAAATGAGAAGAGCCTGAACTAAGGCAATAGAGGTGCTTTGGAAGCAAAAGGAGTGAATAAAAGAGCTATTTAGGAGGCAGACTTGGTCTGGCTGAATCACTGATTAGAAAGAGTTAGGGCAGAACAGGAGCATTTAGGCTCCATGTGAGTTTTTCCAATGGGGCAACTGAGAATCTCTGAGACCAAGGATAAAGAATAGGAGAGTATTCTTTATAGTCTTAATATAAGAATTTAATATCTACTAAGAGAATACAATCCTATTCTTAAAATAGGGTAGCAATATTTTAAAAAATACATAGGTTCTGCTATGTGGGCAGCAGTCAGTGTGGGTCATGAGTTTGAGCCTGGGATGTGGGGTCTCTGATGGAGATGTAGGGGGCACAACTGGGAATACAGGTAAAGAGATGGAGACCGAGCACTGAGATGGATGAAAACCATGTGAGGTTATGGGTGAAGTCATGGCAGAGAAAGTCAAGACTGGAGATAAGCTATCCCAGAGAGAGAGAGAGAATAAAGGAAAGGACAGAATGCAATACATAACTGTTGAATTAATGAGAGGACCAAAAACACCATCCTGGGAAACCTCAATATTCAAAAATAAAAGAGCCTACGGAAGCAGCTCAGAAAGTGATACTTGTGATACTTGCATATTATTTAACAGACCCTTATGGTCTTTAAATAGAAAATGCATTTGAATGAATTCGACAGTTTCTTTTTCAATTTTGAAGTACCAAAGAAAGCTCAATCTTCTCTTAAAATTACATCAGTAAATGATACCGTCATTGCTTTTTGTAAATTCCTCCATCTTGCTGGTTATCACGGTACATTTTTATATAATGAACATCAAAGCTAACTTGTCAAAGCAAACAAAGTAAATGTCCTAGTGTAGCACTTATAAACGACACACATGGGAGTCTGTGTAAGCTCAGAGTAGTTCATGTTTGCAAAAGCAACACTGCTCACAATCTACCTGTAGAGCATTTCCCCGTTCACTCTTCATGTAACAAATAGCAACAGCACACTGGCATCTAATTAGGTAAGATTAGACACAAATGAAACCCAGACGACTGAAGAGGAGTATCAATATATTTCAATATAAATAGAAAATACGAATTAATTTTCCAATTTATCATGTCAAATCAGCAGGAGCACAGGCTGTCTGATTTAATGCCCCTGAGAAGCCATCAACAAATAACAAGATGTTCCCAGGATTTTACCAGGCAAAAAGAAAAACACTTATAGAATGACTGAGTAGGGAATCACCAAATAGACCGTTTCTAGATGAGATTCTGAATTTGAGCCCCTCACCTGTCTTCCTCCTCTGCCCCATCCAGAACCTCATCGACAGTGATCATCTACAAGCCATCTTAGAGTGACAAATCACGCCTTCACGTCTGCTCTCGGATCCAATCCTTTCAGGATGAGGGAGATGGTCTTAAGGGAAAAAGTGTATTGAGTGATCAACATCTGGGAAGCCTGGGTTCCTAATCTACGCCCACAAGCAGGGGCTTGCTGGGGTTTTATTTAGTTATTTATTTTGTTTATTTTAGAGACAGGGTCTTGTTCTGTCATCCAGACTGGAGTGCAGTGGCGCCATCATAGCTCACTGCAACCTTGAATTCCTGCCTCAGCTTCCCAAGTAGATGGGATTACAGACGTATGTCACCATGCCTGGATAATTTTTTATTTTTCAATTTTTTTTTTTTTTTTGTAAAGACAAGGGTCTCCTTATGTTGCCAAGGCTGGTCTTGAACTCCTGGCCTTGAGTGACCCTCCCACTTAGGCCTCCCAAAGTGCTGTGATCACAGGTGTGAGACACCACACCTTTCCTTGCTGGGGTTTTAAAACCTGTCATAGCTATGCTCTTAGCACTCTAGCAGATTTACCCTAAACAGAAGATTCCTTGAGTTTGGGGGGAAAGTATCTGGATCCAGTAATATGGAAATGGGACTAGTTTAGGATTAGAGTCCAGAAGTTTAGTTAGTTAATTAGCATTTCAGATTCCCTAAGGTAGAGAAGGGGTACCCTTGTCAGTTTAATTTCTTCGAAGGGTAGCAAGCACCGTTCTTTACTACTTTGTATCGCTCATAGTCTTGATTAGCACTAACTGAATGAAATAAATCATTGCACACTCAAGTGGTAGTTGACACTATCTTTGTGAAGTACAGAGCATGGGAAAGGCAGGAATCTCAAGGAACTTACACTTATAGTCAGTTTTTCTTTTCAAAAAGCAGTGTCTGAACTTGAACACTGGGTTTATTTTTGTTCCAACCTAAGTCCATACTTAGTAATTTTTAGGGATAAAATTTATTTCCTTGTTAGGAAAAAGACTATAGTGTCATGCAGAGCCACTGAACCTTGTTAATTTCATTATTTGGTATGCCTAGTTATATCCTCAGGCATTTTAATTGTTATTTTTCCTGAAAACGAAAATCAATTAAGGAGATTTGATCATCTGTGGAGGATTGATAGAATAAAAAACTGTTATGTAATCCTTATGAACCTTATAAATTTACTTTAAGTGGAAAATAAAGAAGTTTGCATAGACTTATTATGTAAATTAATATTACTTCTAATATACACCAGAACATTTAATAAGCATAGTAGACGCCCATAAATATTTCATAAACAAGTGAGTAAATGAATGAATTTCATTAGATTTTTCAATGTGTAGGGATTATGAAGGTCCTATTCTCTCATTCACAGTGACATCTGGTTCTGTAGCATAACGTTGTATGGATCAGAGGCAGAGACTGGTTTAAAAGAAACCCTGACGTCCATTAAAAGTAACATGTCATGATTTTCAATATAACATCAATACATTGAAAATGCTTTTATATTATTGACTTAATATTGAAAGTAACAGATCTTCTTAGCTATTGTTCTCCTCTCATACTCTGAAAACTCTTTCTCACAATAAATTCACCTACTACAGAAAAACAATGTACTAGCCAACATTCCAATGCAAAAAAAAAAAAAATGCTAAAGAAAAAACAGCAAAAAAGCCAAACTCCAATCAGGCTGTTGAGATATACAGATATTAATATATATTTCCCCATATATGTTTACATATATATAAATATATACACATACATATCTGATGTGTGTGTATATGTGTGTGTATGTACACACACATATATATCAGGAAGAAGAAAAAGAAAACTGTGATTTTAGGTATGGAAACTGCTTTTTCAAATTGGGTCTACCAGGTTTAATGCTTAGCCAGTTATCTACACCAATGTTTAATGGCCACAGGAAAACCATACCTGTTCACTTGTAAATTTTGTACCTATCTTGGACAGATTAATAATTTGTAAATGTTTATAAAACTATATGCATTTTGGGCATCTATTCATTTGATCTGGAATCAAGTGTAAAAATTTTAAAAATATGTAAAGTTACAAGTTTCACTTATTTTTATACAGCACAAAAATATTTAAAAGACTGGGTATTTACTTAGTCAAATAGTTTTATGCAATTTGAGCATTTATTTCATTTAATTTTAATCCAATGCTTAATAAGTTTAAGATGCATAAAGATGGTAGAATTCATGTGTAGGAAGTTTGGGAAAATGTAAATGAATTACCATTGAGACATTAGAGGAGGAAAAATTCCTAAATACGAAGATGGGCAAAAATACCAACAGAAGGGAGAAAATAGTTAAATGTAAAGAAAAGAAAAATGCAATCAGACTAACCAAATAAAAATGCCAGACATGAAAAATCAACACATTGTCATCAGTGCAAAAGAGCAGAGCACAGAAAATATGTGCCTCGCACATGAGCTTTGCACTGTAAAATCCTGAGGAAAATGCTCTGAAACACATTCAATAAGCATCGGTTAATAGCAATCCCATACTGGTTTTATAGCATATGTTACACTGGGTATGACTATTAGATCACCAGCTAGCTTTTCTGATCTAGTTTGTAGTATAGTATTATAGTAAATCATTGTTAAACTGAAATAAATCACAGATAATTACTTAAGGATCACGTATTAAAACCTTACTTGCCAGATTCAATTCAATTCCATAAGTATTTTTCATTTTAAACTCTGTACTCAGGGATAATGGGTTTCAAGTCACTTTGTTAACCTCCCTCTTACGCCAGAACTATCACTATTTACATGCCAGCAGGCTTAATGATAAAAACCACTAGATTTGCTCAGGCGAAGGAGTTTTCAGACATGAAAAAGCTGAACAAAATAGAATTCTATGTATTCCAAAGCAAGTTTAAGAATCAGTAATATTAAATATTCCTTAAATGGCATCAACATTCATCTCAGATCTTTTGCTCTTGGACCTAGTAATTTGATTTCAGGAAATCCAAAAATTTCTTATGGAAATAACTGAAAACTCAGTAGAAAAAATTCTGAGTACCAAGCCCTCATATGTATATTTATAAAAATGAAAAATGTCAATCAACATAAAAACTCAGTGACAGGGCAACAGCTAAGAAGACCATCTTAAATCTTCTAGATAGGCTATTATTCCACCACCAAAAATGATTATAAAGTAATATGGAGATTGCCCACCATATAAGGCTAACAGGGAAACACCATACACAAATAGGTATGTAATATGCAGAAAAATGCACATAAGTATAACAGTCTGGAAAGAAATTTATCTAAGTGATAGATATGGGTATGTTGGCATGTTAAAATTTCTGTTGTAGTTATTTGGTTAACGAAGTTAAATTTTGTAATGGAAAAAAACTAACAAGGAAAATGTTACTTTCACTGATCTTTCGGTAAGATATCAAGCATTATAAGATGAAAACATTTTCCCTTTTGAGTATTCCCATGACTAAATTTTATTGCATCTATTTTTTTTATTTCATTTTATTCAACAAACATGTATGGAATGTGTGCTATGTAATGTCCCCTGCCCTACACACATTGCACTCAAACTCCAAAGTGCTATTCCCCTCACATTCCCTATTAAATACAAAGACTCTCTTTTTCCTGTAAAGTATCTCCTATGCTATGATTTCTGACTCCTTGTCACTTCACAGCTTGGTCCTATCTTGCACTCTGAAATATCTATTCAGACTGCACCAGACCAAGACTGGTGTTGCTGATCATTTATGTAAAATAGTCCACCACCATTTCTGAAACGGAAAAAACTGAATCTCTTGCTCTTGCATCGGCTACTGTGAGACTCCAACAGGACTGCAGAAAGAAGCAGTCTCCTCCTGCTTCCCTTCCTTGGATAATGTTATGGTGGACTGAAGTTGATGATAACCCATCTCGTCTCATAAACCTTTTGGAGCATGTGCTTATAGAGTCAGGGTCAGAGACGGAGCAGGAGATGCAGGGAGTGAGGAGGAGTCCACTATTTGGGGTGGCAAACTTTCTCCCCTTCTCTTCATGTGCGATGCAAGAACGACGACAATGAGTTTTACAAACCTGTTCCTGTGGCTTCCGCCAATTTAATAACCTCATGTGCAAATCATGATACAATATAAAAATAATCACCAAGGACCCTAAATGGCTGATTTGCTAGGCACTCTTTGGACTCGTATGATTAGATTTTTATCTTGCATATTTTATATATATATATATATATATAATTGCTGATTGTTTCCTCTTTCTTAGAACATCCTCTTCTCTTACAGCAAAACCATTCACTCCTGGTTTTCGTCTAGTCTTTCTGGATGCCACTTCTCAGGCTCCTCCTTCTACCTGTCTCTTACATGTTGGTGCTTCTCAAGGTTCCATCTTGTCTCAGTCTCTTATGATTGTCATCTCATTGGTTATTTTCCACTTGCCATTCCAAGGGCACTATCCCACTATCCGCCTTTCTCTACCCGGCACTGGGACCCAGGAGGATGGCCTCTATGCGGCCTCAAAGCATTTCCTTGTCCTTTGGCTTCATGATGGATTTGGCCGATAAGAGGCCAAAGATCAGATAGGAAGAGAGGGATGTCATAACATGCATTCCCCAGGCCCCTCTCTTGCTAGGCCACAGTGGGCAGTGGCTACATTCCCCTCTCTTACAGCCACACAAACAGATTCAACTTCTGCTTCCCCACATCATGGTAAACATGCCTTCCACTCAACCCTCCAGGCCTAGGAGTGGAAATGGCTCTCTGTGGTTGCTAGCGCCACTGGGTTTCATCATCTCCCTTGGTTTTTCCAAATTCTGCCCAAAAATGTTATGAATCGTCTTATCATCAAATTCTTCTTAATTACCTCGTTTGAGTGTGACATCTGCTTCCTGCTGGGATCCTGCCTAACACTCCTGCTTACTCTAGCTGAGTTTTAATTACTACCATATGATAATGACTTTAAATCACTGTGGCCCAATCTCTTTCGAATTTTCAAACACGAACTGCTAACCATAATAGTCTCAAACAACTCCAAATTAATATGCCCCAAATGGCGCCCACCTCCTTCACTCATCTCTGCCTGTGCAACCCACATACCCCTCCACCCATTTCTCAGCCTGTATTTAGAAAACAACCATCCACTCGCCTGCACAATCTAGGAAATCGCCAATACTCCCCATTCCTCACTCTCTTTCACCTGTTGTCAAGGTCTCTTGGTTTTACCTCCTACATAATTCTTAAATTTATTTCCCCCCTCCATCAGCATACTCTATACTTCAGTTCAGAATCCAACCTCATTTTGTTCTACAGGAATCTCTGTTGTTGTCTCTTACCAAGGTTGTATCCAACTTGAGGAAAGAAACCATCGCCTGCTATATACACCAGTAAGTGCACTGGCTGAAGGAGCAACTGAATGAATTAAATATAAAATGAAGGTGAAAATAACAGAATTTCACTTTTTTTCTGTAGGTCTTACAAATAGCTCTAATCACTTCAACCTGCATACTCACACATGCGTGTAGACACACACACACATTCAAGAGCTAATTTAACCCATTTATCCCACTAAGCTTAATTTTGTTTTATTTTGTTTGTTTTTTCCGGGGGTGGAGGAGGATTGAAAGCAATGATGTGCTAGAAAGTAATTAACCACTGGCTTCAGGGAGAAAAAGCCAAAGCCCTGATTTATAGCTTCTGCCAATTTCCATGGTGAAAATATTCCCATTATTTCTTATAAGAAAGTCAACACTCCTGAATGTGGCCTACAAGGCCCTGTGTGATCTGACCCCACTGGCTTCTTCCGTCCCACCACCCTCCCCTTCGCTGTCCATGGATTTCTTTTAGTCCGTCGAGTGGAGTCTGCACACACTACGTCTTTTGGTAGGAATGCTCTCCCCTGATTTTATATAGACTCTGTCTTCCATGAGTAGGTCAGACTGTCTCAGAGCACCCTGGAGCTCTCCTTTGTGGCATTTATCACAGTTACAAATGTGTACTTTCTCTTATGACTATTTGATTAATGTTGTGCTCTCTCACTAGTCTGTACATCCCAGAGGGAGAGGCTATATCTGTTTTTACTCAAGTGTTTGGCAAAAATAGCTGCTTCATAGGTGTTTGTTGAATGAATGAACAAAATGCCATGTTCATTTCAGTCCCCACGTCTTTAAAGATTGCTTCCATTCCTGAAGTGACCTCACACCCCTGCAGCCCCACCACAAACACAAATCTATTATGGTATTTCTTTCCATGCCTGCCTCAAAATCCATTATTTTACTCAACAAATATTCTTTAAAAAATTATTATGTTCCAGATCCTGTGCTAGGGACAAGGACTATATGGCCACATAGGATCTTAGCAGCTTCCACGAGGAATGCCTGTTCTAGCCAGGAGGATACCCTACTAGTTGTCATGCTGTATGCCAGGAGCACTTACAGAGGTATGGCACATTGGAGAAAGAAATGAATAGTCTCTGGATGTTCAATAAAGCCTCACAAAGCACTTGGCTTAGATTTTTAAGACTTTTTTCTTTAATGTTTTCCTATTTCTTAGAAAAAAATTATGATAATAATATGAATTTTTTTTAAACCTACTACTTATCGGGCTTCTATTCTATACCACTCACTCTGATCGAGGCTTTTTATAAATTGCCAATTTAATCCTACCTCAGAATCTTTTCTGACTTGAAATTTTAGCAACACAGATTTATGGTAAAATTCCACTCAAATATATAATGCATGGCTGTTATTTAAATGGTTTCACTTAATGTCTTGGCTTCCCAAAATACTGCTCAAAAGCTGCAATCTGATATTGTATGTTTTCTGCATTCCCCACTCTGCATCCTTTTCCATAGTGCTGTGCTAGACACAGGCAAAGTGGTTAATAGATACCTTTGGATAAATGGAATCCAGGTGGTCTTTGAGTACACGTGGTAGAGAGTTTCCATTCCAATCGAAGTGTTCCACAAACAAGTTATCATCATCCTGAAAGTTTTAACTTCTTAATTGCATATGATTTTCTTTTAAATGCAAAAATACGAGGATCAACACGGCACACCTGCTGTACATATTTTTTTTAGTACATGTCCTTAAAAAGACTGAGAAAAAATGAGAAAGAAAACAAAATTTCTTTGGAATTTCAATCTATGTCCCATGGGTTCCCTAGAGGCAGACACCGTGCAGGTGCCTCTGCCATGCTTTACTTCCTTGAGTCTTGGCTACAGCCCTGTGACATTGAAGTTGACATTGCCATCTCCAACTGACGGATAAGAAAGCAAGGATCAGACTGATTTCGTGAAACCCGGAGAAGACCAAACAAGACTGGCACCCAGAGCGTCTGATCTTTGAAGCCCACCCTCTAATCTCGTATTTCCTTGTATGCAAAACTATCTCCCCAGTGAATTGTTTTATATGATCATGACTTTCACGTGTTAGATGGATTTTACTCTTATCAAAGTGCTTCAAAAACAAGTTACGATTTTTATAAAAACTTTATTTCCTTAAAGGCGTGAGATTGTCTTACAAACATAAAAATGTGAGACTTGACATAGTAAAACTGCAATCTGTATTTTTCCAATGTTTGCTCTGAAGAAAAAAAAACAGGGAAAGGACAAAACATAAAGTAAAAGGAAAGACTACTTATTGACATCCCAGACACTCCCTAAATACATAAACTTGGAGAGCCATTCTCTAAAGATTTAAAGATCTAGAACATTAAGTTATTGCACAGAATAAAACTCTCAAACCTCAGCTGAAGTCAGCAGCAACAGGAAAAACATAGTCTATGCCAAAATATTGTAATCTCCAAGCTTCCTTATGGTATTGCTTATTCTTGAATTACGTAAAAGTATTTTGTAATAAACTAAACTCCCTCCCCCCATTTTCTCTGCCGTAATCAGTAAGCCGTTTCTTGCATCATTTATTATCTCTCAGCTAAGGTGTCCCATGGCCCTCATTTTCCTGTAATGTTATCTGTGTTATAACTTTAATGGTGACATCATCTAAGGAGGATAATTGCATCTGAGTGCCTTACAATTATTGAATTTTGCACATTCCACAGTGTAATATAAATTATAACCCTCATTCTCAACAAGTTTAAAAAAAAAAGATTTGAGCATATTGTTTAGCCCAATAAAAAAATCTGGCATCAGTATGATGTGGTTTGGCAAAGAAGACTAGAGACTGTAAAACTAGCCTAATATAGAGAAATGGAGAGATAAAGAGTACATTAGAGATGACGCATTCCATAGCGTAAGTTTCACACCAATGATTGGAATTTCTGAATAAAAGGTTAACACTTAATATTTCCTAAACCATGTTATGGAGGTCAAATCAAGAGTGATAGATCAGTTAATATCTTTACAGAATAAAACAGTTATTTTTATAGACAGCAAGTCACTCATATGGAACATATATATTAATAAAAACAGTACATAAATATAGTTTTAAAAACTAACACTATTTACTGGGTATTTTAAAGGGGAATTTAATTTTTAAATAGAACTGAATGATAAATATTTATCAGCAAAAAAGATATGTAAGCTTATAAAACCAAATGCAAATTTATGCCCCCCAAGTCATTTTACTCTAATGAAAAGGTCAATGTCCCCAAATAAAGAATTTAAAACATTATGGCATTTCATACAAGGGAATCAGAAAATGAAATGGGCATATGAGGTTCACTCCTATCACTAATGATCCCATGTTTCCAGAATAACTGCATTTTGGAAATCAACCCAAAAATCAAAAAGTGAAAGAATTTTTCACAAGCATTCTGAACATGCAGCATAACCTTGCCATTTTATGACAGCCCAATATATAGCATGTCTTTTAAATACACAATAAACATTTGTTGAATAATTAAGGGAAGGTTGTTTCAGTCTTTAAAAAACATTACATTGGGATGTATTATTATTTATTCACTTTTTTAAAAAACTAACTGCCTAGCTCACCACCTATTTTAGAGGTTTTATGCACTCTTTATAGCCTCCTTTGGCCTTTTTCTCCACTAAAAACAAAAATTCTTAAATAAAATAGAATAACTTATTAGAGATTAAATAAAGTTATGAAATGACCACCAGACCTACAGGTTAAATATGAGAAGAGTGACAAATTTGCATTTGCCCTGGCGTGTCACTGTTTTAATATCATCGTATGCTTCTAAAAGTTTAATTTTCTTTTTTTCCTTAAAACTAATGATGTACTGAGGTAAAAGGTACATTTAAACTTTGGACCATCAGGATCAAACTTACTGAAATAGAAAAACTGGGAAAGCAGGCATACATTTCTCAGAGGATTTACACTGAAATCAATGCCTATCCATCAGTCTTAAAAGATAGGTGGTATTTGTAATAATCTTACTCAGAATGAGGAAAATCTGGAAAAACCTCCAAAGATTTCTTCTTACAAAACTCATTTTTAGGTCAAAACGTAAATGTTCCTTAAAGTGTGTTGACACTATTAAGTTTACAAAAACGTAAGGAATATCTAGCTCAGTGGCTCTCGACCCTACTGTGAATCAGGATCCGCTGAGGAACTTTCAAATCGACTGAATCAAAATCTCCCAGGTGGAGTCAGGGCATCTGACTGTCTCAGAAGCTCTGTAAGGGGGTTGAGAACTCCAGCGATGAGCCTTTTCATTCAGCATGTCCCCTCTGGTGCATATGCTGAATGTATTCCTAGGTGAATGTATTCCTAGGTGCCTACCGCTAAGGCATCGAGAAAGCAAAGTCCTTGTCTTTAAGGAGGGGAAACAGTCGGGTACAATAAAGCATGGTAAGTGTTAAGATAAAGTACGTAATAGAGGAATTTGGAGTGATGGAAAGGAAGCCTGAAACCAGATGGGGTTAAGTGAGACAGCTCAAGTCTCAATAAAGAGAAGCCTTCTAACTCTCCTAAAACTACAGGCACAGCTCCTCAGTGGGGAAGCTAGGACCTTGCCTTAAACCATGTTAGAACTTTACCTGTTATATGGAACATACCAGTCTAATTACTAAACTGAGTCTGTGTGTATGACAGGAAGATCAGAAAGTCATTGGACAGCTGAATTTTCACACAGGGGCAGGAAAATGATCAGTCGCACTAAAAGGTCAACAAGAGGCAATGGAAGAAAGAAAAAAATAAAGTTGCTTTAAACTGGCACCACACAAGTTGTGCTTGTTCAGATCAACAGTTCCGTAGATAAGCTATTGTAAAATAAGACCATGAAGAATGATGCAATACATAGGGAAAAGGCTGAAGGTATTTCCATTTTGATCTTTATGTGTAATAAATTGCTCTTCAGTCATATTGTGATGGGTACATGTAGACATTGCTAACATTTAATTTTACTGAATGCTGGAATATATGAACAAAATGGACCACTGAATCCCCAAATATAAGAGCTTTAACCAAACACAATCTGATTCTTCTTTAACTATTATTCTTCAAAACAACAGGTAGATGTACTAAGTATCCTTAGCTGTTCTCCTGTGATTTCTTAACATCAGATCTTAGATCCAATTGTATATACTGTCACAAACTAAAAGAAAATCCAAATGTCAAGACAAGTTCTACCGCCACATGACTAAAGATATGAAAAGCAGAACGCTTCCATTGCATCTCTTCCAAAAAGGTTAATCTGTAAGAAAGGTTGGGTGGGAACCCTTGGTACTAAAATGACTATAATAAGTAGACTGTACTTAGAAAAATCCCATGGAGTGCTGGACAGCTAAGGTCGGATCAAGTCAAATCATCAAATTCATCAAGGCAATACTATGGATGATGGAAAGAAGGAATAGATGTGTCTGCCTTCATAAAGAGACATATTGACATAGAGATACGTAATGTAAGAACCCTGAGGCCAGAATGTGGCTATTAGTCTTGCCTTCCCTTCCTTCCCTCCTGCTTTAACCCTGTGTTTCAGACACGCTGGGTTCTTCCTCCTCTCCCATCCCTAAATGTGCCTACCAGGGCATCTCGGCACGTCCTCTATCAACAGTCCCTCTGCTTCTGAGAGCCTGCAGATCCTTCAGGGTCTATTTCAAATGACATGCTCATCCTTAATACACACTGGATTTTCTCTTTCCTTCCAGTGAAGCCCCATCCTGTTACTAGAATGAGGCCACCAGGAGTGCCTAGCCATGGGGTGAAGTAGCGGCAAGGGAACCAACCACTCAAATGACTGATTATCATGGGCACTGTTTTCCTTGCCGGGAGTTACTCTTTGTTCCGCTGCAATACCAATAGCCATAGAAATTTTCCCTGAAAAACACTTTGAGGTCAAAAAGAATACATTGAAACATCCAGTTCCCTTGGTTTTCTAAGAAGCAAACAGATTTTAAAGAATTGTGTTGTTAATAATGAAAAACATCAAGGTTTTCAAGAAATTAAAAAGACAACTATAAAAAAATTTCTCCCCAAAATAGGAAAATTGACGGAATCAAAATCACAAAATGCTTCTATGACACAGGTTACCGTCCAAGTAATAGAACACTTTGTGTGCACAGTATCATGGACCACACACTCCGTTGTTGATCCGTTAAGGTAAACACTGAAAGCTGACTGCCTACCAGTTACATGTTAGCCTCAGTAATCTTCTGTTTGCTTGCCCACATAATATTTTTAAATTAAAAAATATATAAAGCAACATCTAAACATTGCTAAAACTCATGTTAAAAACTTGATTTTCAGCATCTCTTAGAAATACAGTTCTGGCAGCAGAGGGTGGGCATTCTTTGTGGTATTTTAAAGACAGCCTCAGAGTCAGCAGTGCGTGGCCTTCCAAAGGGCAAGCCGCCAGAGTCCTATCCCAGGGGATGCATGTGCATCAGCATGGCCACTGCCTCTCTGCTGCAGGCACTTCTGGTTCAACTCCTGACTGTATGTACATTTCAGCAAACCTTTATGAAACATTGAGTTAATGGAGCAGTCATTACAGTCTAGGAAATCTGATACTCAGCTTCATTTCTTATCTATTTCTTATCAAGATGTATTGGCATCTTATCTTACATAGTTTCATCTTATCTTAAATAGTTTTCTCTCAGAAGCAAGTGTTTGGTGATGGTAAATAAAAACTCCATTGAAAAAGGAAAAAAATCTATTAGAATTGGTTATCCGCTATCAAATAGCTATAACAAAATTTATGAGCTGGACTATTTTTTTCTTTCATTGTGTTCATTTGTCTAGGGTAAAAACATTTGCTCTATTTTTCAAATTGTCTTTAGTTAACGGAGAATCCTATGGAATTCAGAATTAATAAATTAATTCTTGCTCAATGTCTAAAATTTTAAATTAGGAATATTTTAAACAGATGTTTTTATAGTTAAAGCTAACTTCTAACACCAAGTCACAGTCTAAAGATACATACATATGTAGGTGTAAAATGTATGAGAAAAAGCAAAAATAAACAAATTAAGCTTAATTTCTCAATCTCACCTACTGCTTTAAAAATACAATTTGTGATGATTATTTAAGATAATAAACATATCACTACGCATCTATAATTTATCGTTCATTATGAAGTCAACTTTTCATCAGCTTCTATGACAATCTGCTGAAATAAAGACGTGATGCCTGGCTGTAGGATATGGCGATTCAGAAGGGCATGTCAGAATAACTCTTTAAAGAACCAAATGGAACAAGCTCAAAGTTGACCCAGAAGCACAGACCACTTATTCTAAAATATACTGTAGTATATATTCTTATGCTATCATGATGTCTATGAATTTCATTTCATAAAGTTTTTCTCCATTCACACATTTTTTTCTTTTAAAAACAGCGTGTGTGAGCAATGCATATTCACAGCTGAAATTGTTTTCTTCACATCTTAGAAAGATGATGAAAAGTTCACTTGCGTCTTCCTTCCCTAAACTCAGAAGCAGATGGTGAGGCTGATTGCAAAATCACCTAGTCAGTCTGTTGCTAGGTAGCCTCTGATACCATGAGATGCTGTCATTTTCAGGCCTTTTTGTTCATCCTACAAATGGACCCCCGAATTCTCTAGATTATCCTTCTTGATCCATGAAATTGCCAAGCAATTTTTACTACAACATTTCTCCCTACTGGTTCTCCCACCTCTGTCCTCATCAACAATGTCGTGACATGCTATTTCATTTGCCTTTTCTGTCCATCCTCATACTTATAGAGAGAGTCGAGGTAACTTACTAGCTGGCAGGGATCTGGGCTTTCAAACCACACTCATCGCTAATCTATTTGGAGAAGAGGAGGGTTATATATAAACCCTTCCTGAAATTTTCCTTGCCTCCCAACCATGGAATGAATCTGAAATCTAAGAACATATTTCTGGTTAAATCTTATCATTTAAACACTTTCATCTTGACTTAAAAATTAGCAGTTCTTGAAATCATTTTCTGAAAAGAAGGAAAATATTAATTGGCAGCAAAAAGAAGAAAATAATTCACAACTTCTACTGATATCTCATAGTCATTAGTATAGACCAACACGTTTCCATTGGAAAGAAGATACAAGTATATTTCATTCTAGTTCACGTTGCTGAATATTATCCTTCAGAATAATAAGATTCGACAGAAAGGGAATAGAATGCCTGTCAGAAGCTCTACTCTTCATTCCTGAGAACACTAATATTGTTCCATAGAGAAAATCTCTCTTTTCTCAAGGAGGAAAAATCCTCTACTTTACTAGATAAGACACCCTGTTCCGGTAATTCCTGTATTGATAACTCACTGCTTGAATCTAAACTTTGGGGAAAATCAGTGATCAAACCTGATAAAAATTAGTTCACAAAACTAAGTTACCAATTAATAAAAACCAACCTATAATCACTGGAAAATCTTATGAAGAATGGTATGCAAGATTTTATTCCTTTAAAATAGATTTTAGAATTCAGATCAAATTTGGTTTCCCCACAATACTTAATTCTGTTCCTGAAGAGCCTCTTTTATTTATCTTAACAGGTGAGATAAATAAAAGAAGAGAGGCGCAATGGCAGGGTCCCACTAGCACATAAGTATATTTAAATTCTCCTTAATTTTTATCTACTTGGGAAATCTATGCCAAACATAGGAATTAAGGATTTCTACATGTCATCCTTTATATTAACAATTCATTATTTACATAAGACCACTGAATCAGTTCTAAATTGCATAGAGAACATTATTCTCAGTGCATTGGATGATCCTTAGATAAACGAACTGACAGATAATAATCATGTTGTAAGTGTCACTTTAAATTGTTTTTTCTCCCCTCAAGCTATTGTTCAAACAATTACTTGTCTTTCTGGCTCTACCATCATTTACTAATGAAAATTTATTATCCTGGGTGTGTCACAGAAACACAAATAAAGAATTACAATTTTAGATACATTTAATTGTTCCCTATCTGAATTTGGGTTTCTTAGTTGTTAACATTATGTTTTCCTCCAGTTCCTTTTATTTTCCTGCTTTTTACATTTTTTCTGGCCTTAATTTTTCTTAATTTAATGAGTTGTTGATATTATACAAAAAGTAGAGCTGTTCAGATACAGATCATGCCCAATAATTTTTGTAACTACTAATATTGATATTTTTACCAATGAATTATTTTATATGAAAGAGTAAAACTATGG
>RJWJ010016890.1:0-33825 GCA_004363605.1 Indri indri | reverse complement strand
TACTGCTTCTGTGCACTCTGCCCTTTGCCCCTGCACTAATGCCTACTCAGCCCAGCTTAATTCTCTTCGGGTGGAATTACTCAGGAAGAAAGGAAAGCAGATAGGAAGGACAGAAGCAGAAAACTTCTTAAAATCTGCTTTCTCCATCTTTCTCTCACTTCCACATCCCTGTCAGCAACTAAAATGGAAAAAAAAAAAATCAATAAAGCAACTTTCTTCTCTCTCTTTGTAAACCACCTGCACAACTTTCATATGTCTTCTTGCTAGATCAATTCTTCATTTGGTAAATCGATTCAGACCATCTGAATTCTTTGGATTTCTTTGCTCCTTACTTTGCTTGACTTTGCTCCTGCAAATAAAAGGAAGGAACAGAAGATGACCCAGCAAGTAAGAATCCTCAGTTCTTACAAGAGAAGGATGGAATGGTGGCCAATGTATATCTTTTATTTCTATCGTAGTCAATTTTTCTGATATTTTTGTGAGAGCTGGAGAAAGAGAAACCAACACTGGAGAGAGAGTTAACTGAAGAGCATGGGTGAGAAACCAGGAGAGAGCAATGAAAAACAGCACAAGAGAGTTTGAAGAAAGAGGGTGTGATCAACAGAGATAATGACCCAGAGTAGTCATGTAAGATAAAAACAATAACAAAGAAACAAACAAACTGGGATTATCTATAAGAGTATCTATTAAGCACTTATTACATTTCATTCACATTTTCATGCTTTATATACCATCCCTACGTAATTCTCACAACAATTCTCTAAACAGTATTATCATGATCCCTGTTTACAGATTGGAAAACTGAGACTTATAGAGTCTAAGAATTATGCCTAAGGTCATACCACTGGTGTGAGATCCAGATTCAGGTTTTTCTGGCTCTAAATTTCAAATATCTCACCACCACAATTCAGATTCAGAATTTGCTGCATTGTGAAGAAGAACAATGAAAGATTTTAAGTGCTAGGTTATACAAAAGGCTGCTTTTGAATTGCCAGGCTCCACATGTTCACTAAAATTCCTTTCCAGAATTATCTTCCACTAATGGAATATAAAAGTGATGTTTTTACTTTATCCTGACCTCTATACAAATACATGTACACACGTATATATGCATGGATATGTCTTAGTTCATTTTCTGCTGCTATAACAGAATACCTCTGACTGGGTAATCTATAGACAATAGAAGTTTATTTGGCTCACAGTTCTGGAGGATTAGATGTCCATGATTGGAATTTAAATGTTGGAACCTAACCCCCAATGTGATGGTATTGGGAGGTGGAACTTTTGGGAGTTGATTAGAAGTCTTGAGGGTGGAGCCCTCATGAATGGGATTAGTGCCCTTATAAGGGGCTGAAGAGACCAGAGTTTTCTCCTTCCACCATGTAAGGACACAGTTAGAAAGTGTTTATAAACCAGAAATTGGGCCTTCACCAGATCCAAATCTACCAGTGCTTTGATCTTGGACATCCCAGCCTCCAAAACTGAGAGAAATGGATTTCTGTTGTTTAAAAGCTGCCCAGTTTATGGGTATTTTGTTATAGCATTTCCTGTTCCTGGGCTAGTAGCACTCACACCTTGTAGGGCTCTTACAGACATGGTAAGTAAGACAGCAAAGAGTCTTTGGAGTTCCTGAACCTCATTCAATCAACAAAGAAGGTGGGTTACTTGATATGATAATGTCACAAATTTGAGGGCAGAATGTTTATAGGGATCCTATGAAAACAGTCTTTGCTCAAAAAAATCTTCAAGAAAAGCTAGGTTAAGCAAAGTGAAACAACTGTCTTGACTGCGGGATTTCTCAAAGACTTTAATAAATTAATCAATATTTTAAATCTCAAAGAATGAGGTCATGGTACAAAGTATTTTCCAAACTTATTTGACCAAAGAATCTCCTTTTCAGGGAGTCTCCATTTTTATCTTCCTGAACAGTAGGGCTTCACAGAACATGGCTTGGAATTGACTTAGCGTATATCTAAGACTTCATTCAGTATTGGGACATAAAACAAATTCCAAGTTTCATCCTTGGATTTTCCAATTCGTTTCCTGCCCCCTTCCCAACCCCAGAAGTGACACAGAGAATGCATTATAGAAATCATGTTTATCCCATGAGATGTTAGTCTCCAAGTGTTCGTGGTGCCTCGGAAAATATCTCTAGTTTTCATTAGTCTATTATGACTCTATTATCCCATCCTGAAATTTCTGCTAGTCTTTCTTGAATCCATTGGATTTTTTTTTATTATGAATCATGATTTAGAGGTAATATAATTTAAACACCTACTATTTGTTTCGTAAATATAGTAGTCCTTATTTGTCTTCAAGTTTTCTGTCTCAGACTTCAAGTTATTCTAGGTTTCTCCATTGTTGCAGAGTGTCAGATATGGGTCCCTCATTAAATTAATAAATCAATAGATTAAAAAACCCTTAATATTCTAAATTTCTCTGTTCTGGCCTATCGATAACAGTAAATTTTTAAAGAGAAATACAGAAGGGAATATACATTAAATATCAATTAAGAATGACAAAATATGGTATTTTTCTATTTATAGCTTATGATTTTTTCCTTATTTGCTTCCACAAAGGATTTGAGAAGTTTACAGACAAAAGACACATTTACAATACCACTTTAAAGCAGAAGGAAAACAATTAACAACAACAACAACAATAAACTATACAGGTGGGAGAAATAAATGTGCCAAAAATGTAGGTTAATGTTGTTAAAGCAATTGAAAATTAAATTTAGCTCAGATCTTCCTGGCAGCCAAGGGAAGACCAAAGGAGGTGGGTGGCAAGGCATTATGAGGTTATAACATAAATCTTTAATCAGCAAAGTTATTTCTTTGAGGATTTAGCTAATGAGGTAAGAATACATTGCTCCCTGGTGAATTAACTAGGTCCAGGGATAAAATAAAGAATCCCCAGAAGAAAGAAATACTCATAATATACCCCTTGGGTTTTTATAATTTTTACTGGGCAGAAAAAAACCACCCAGGTGAAGGTGTTTTTCTTTAAAATTATCCTGTTAGATAGCTTAATCTCCTTGCAGTGAACAACTTCATGGAGGCTGTGGATCAAAGAGCCAGGAAATGTCTTAGATTGGGTTAAGTTCATGTCACTTGACTGCTGCTCACTGTTGGAAGGACATCTTCAATCTTTTCAGATGCATGGGTCAGAGGCAGCTCCTTCGGGCATCTGTTTGCTTGATATGTTATATACATGATCTATCTATCTATCCTATCCATTTATTGCTATATGTATTTCACACCATAAAACAATTAAGAAGCAAAAGTTCTGAGGCTGCCAATCTGTTTCTGTCTAGAACTCATTTCCGTGTCACCTGTGGCCCCTTGAATGGCATAATTCCTGGGAATGGTCCTGGGATCTGCACCTACAGCTGGGAAGCATTCTTGTCACTTCTTGAGACCCTGAAGGATACTGTTCCCTAGTCTACCTCTCTATAAATTGCTAACATTTTGAGGTTTAGAGTCATCTGCCAATAGATATTTTCCTGAGCAGGACACTTGAGTCCTACAAGTAGGCCAATACTTTCATGCACCTTGAAAATGATATTCTTCAAAAAGTCAATTGTTATTTATGTAGAGGGGAGGCAGAGAATGTATGAGGGAAGGAGGAGATGGAGCTCTCTGGTGTGGCACTCAGTCTCTCCTCTGTCATTAGCTCTGGCTCCAAATATTCATGTTACGTTCAGCAAAGCAAGAGCATGCAGCTGACTGCACACATCTGATGCAGTGGTAACGCTGACCCTGCAGGTTTCTGGGGAGTGCCACCTGGAGGTCTCAAGTCCCATCCCAAGTGGCTTATCAGAAATTCTTTCCAGCTATTTACAGTCTCCCTGAGAGGACTTCTGGTAAATGCAGCCTTCTTCATTTAATTACATTTCCAGTGATGTTCTAATGTCTCTTATTGATTGGTGCCCCAGGCGGTGGCCTGGCTGGCCTACCCTTAATCTAGCCCTGGTAGGCCTCAGTGAGAATTTCTTTGGGGTCTTTTACATACACATCTATGACCCTTTAGCTGTACTGAAAGCTACAGAAATCAATCAAATAAATTCCAAGGAAAGCCAACAGTGAAGCCACATTTCAGCAAATGAAACATTAAAAACCTTGCCTGAGGAAAGTGTGGTGGAAACTTGGCCTTTTTTGCTCCTCGATTGCTTCTTAAATTTACTTTTGGTTAGGGAAAAGAAACAGAAATCCATGCAGTTTAAAAACCAAGCAATGTGTACACAGGAGCAGGATGCACCAGATAGTCTCGCACAGGACTATTTCCCTCACACGCCACCTACAGTTTGTTTAGGGCACCCATATACCATGTAAGTGAACATGCCATGTTTGATGAACAGTGCCTACTGTATACCGGGAAAAGTTGTCATACCTGGGGAAAGCAAAATGGGTGAGCATTAGAAAGAAAGGAAAGAATATTGGAAAGAAATTCTGGCTCCATGTGACTTAGTATTTAGTTGAGAAACACCTTCCGATCATATGTCTACCATCCACCATTGCCAACCAATCCCCTCTGCCATTGGAAAAAACCAAATTGTATGGGCTAGATGTCAGAAACAAAAGGTACAACTACCTTTGGTAGATTTGGAAAAGTGAAGAAACTGGGCTGTATATCTTTACCTATTTAAAGGATACTTGTGTACACAATTTTTCCAAATATTTTCCCTAAACATACAACTAGAAGTTTAGGAAAGAGCAAAGAGCTTTTGTTCAATGTAATGCACCAAGTTCACTGATAATTCGGTGTCTCACTCATGAGAGATCGGAAGGTATCCACTGGTCTGTTCACTGACCCCCTTACGCATCCATTTCTTTGTTCCTCCTTCCCACACACTGTGGCACACCTTGGGACATCAAGATTATTAGGACACAGACCTTGCTCTTGAAGAATCCACAGCTGAATGTGTGCCACAGACTCATTAGTGGCAGAGCATATGCTCTAAAGGATGTGAGTGCCATGTGCAGGGAGAGAACTAGAAGAGAACAACTTTCTTCAAGGGATACAAAACATTAGGAGTGTGTGTGTGGGGACGGGTAGTGGGAGCAGGCAGAAGTATTTCTTGGGGGAGGAAATACGTATTTTGAAGGATAAACTACCGTCAGTTAAACTGTGCTGTTTCTCTCTGAATAATTTTTTGGTGTATGTATGTGATTATAAAAATAATACCCAATGAAGAAGATATGGAAAATATCTTAGTCTGTTTTGTGCTGTTCCAGCAGAATATCACAGACTAGGTATTCAGAAATTTATTTCTACCTGTTCTGGTGGTGGGGATGTCCAAGATCGAGGGGCTGACATCTGGTGAGGGCCTTCTTGTTATGTCAGACCATAGTGGAAGGTGAGAGGGTGAGAGAAACAGCAAGAGATCAGACTCACGGTCTCAAGCCCTTTTATAATCCACATTAATCCATTCTTGAGCATGGAGTCGCCACGCCCCAAACACTTCTCATTAGGCCCCGCCTTTCAACACCATTGCATGGGGATTAAGTTTCCAGCACATGTTTTTTGGAGGACACATTCAAACCACAGCAGGGGGCAAATACTTAAAAAAGAAAAAAGAGTAAATGAAAGCATGATTCCCCAACTTGGGAACTCCACACTATCCTCCTAACATAGTCACTGCAGTAATCACTCGCAGCTAAAATGAGACCTGTTGGTCATCTCTGATAGTGTGACCCCTTCATTTGATAGACGCAGAAGCTGAGGCCCTGGGTTGGAGGTTGGGGGTCATAAAAGACATGTTTGCTGATACACAATGAGTTAATAGCTCAGCTGGGACCAAATCCTTTTTCTCTTTACTCCTAGTATGGAGTTCTTTCTGCTCTACTATACAAACCACTTCAAATAAACCTTCAATCAGAAAATAACATTGTGTGGAGCATATTCTGGGGCTTGAATACCTGATTGCTGTAGTTTCCATAATTGTACTGCATTTTCTGGGGTCTTTATATGAACTGACATCAGAAAGTTAAGGTATGTACCTAACTCGAAGGTGACTTCAGACTGTGGTTAATCTCCTGTGTACAATGAGTTTTTTAAAAGATTCATTTTATTGAAAGCTGAGGCAAGACAGAGTAGTGTCTATTTGAATGCAATAGCACTTTTTAGGAAATCAGGTCCAGCCAATTTCTGATTCCCCAAGGCTAAATTCTATTAGGCATTAAAACTCAAATTTCAGGCACCTTGCACTGATGAACACAAGGAACATCTGTAGCAAGTTTCTAGTATTGTAACACCTGAATACTGATTACTGTAGGAAGAGCTAGGCTGCAATGCTAACGGACTAAAGTGAAGAAGCATTTGTTCCTAAAAATACATATGTCCCTTCTTCTACCTTTCAAATGGACTGAGAGAGTGGTGGATGATGTTGATAAAAAACAACCTGTAAATTTTCAGTTTGATTTTGTTACCCAAGAGCATTTACAAGCTTAACAATAGACATGCTAATAAGTACCATACATTGGGCATCTACCACATTGTAGACATTTTAGGTACATTATTCCAATCCTTACAGTAATCTTGAAAATCAACAGTATTATCTTTGTTTTACAGAGGAGAATACTAAAGCTCGTAAGGTTGAGCACCTTACTTCAGGTAAGGCAGTTAGAAGGTAGATAGGGCTAATCAAATGAGGCTGGATTGAACCCCTACCTTTTACACAATTCCGGGGATTCCCTAACTTGTTGTTATATCCTCAGCTTCCAGCCAGTCCCTGGCATAGGTGTATATAATCAGTTTTTTGAATTGGCTCTAGTTAAACAGTAAGGATTTTGGTGTTCAAAAGTTTATATCTAACGTGGTCAGCTAAGGAATAGTTCATGGGTCCAGGCACCAGGAATTGGGAGTGGCATCCTCTGATCCTGACCAGGGTGCTGGTTGTTCTCTGTCCTGTATTTTTATTACTTGCAAGCTGGAAACAGCCTGAGGCCCACTAGTATCCATTTCATCTAGAAAGAACCTAGACCCATGCAAGAAATGAGCCAGAGTATAGCAACTATCGGTGCAGTTTCTCAGTTGGCCTCCAAAGCTGTCCTGTTCTCTTTGCCACTCCTGGTTGCTCACCTCCTTAGACTTTATCCTTCCCTCTTCCCCTGGCCTTGCCATGGTTGTCCAGATCATGAACTCAGCTTCACTGGCTGGACTGAATGTACCCACTTGCCCTGATCTGCTTTGTGAAGTGTCCTGAGAAGTGATTGTTTTGGGTAGGTTCCTCCAAGTTGTTGGATTTTTGGTTTCAGCCATTTCTGATTTGCTCTGCCCAGCAGTTCTTCATGACCCAATGTCAGGGCAATTAGAAGGAAGGATTAATGCTCAGAATGACAGGAGTAGCGGTAAGAGGGCAGAGATCTATCCTGAGTGATAGGATGCTGGGAGTTGATCTGATCTGATGGCAGAAGACTTTAGGAAGGTATGTGGGAGTTGATTTAGGGTACAGGCTATATTCCCATTACAGGGTAAAGAGCAGGGTGAAAAATGGGTCTTAATTAGGATTTTTGTTGTTGTTGCAAGTGCCATAATTAAACTTTGGCTAAGGTGAGTAAAAGAGGACAATACTTAGATGTTTCACAGTATCCAAAGACAGAAAGGCAGCAGCCTCCTGGGAATAACCTGGAACTAGGGCCCAAATGGTAATGCCATTCTCCACGTCTCTTTTCCATGCTTCTTTCTGCCTCTCTGCCCTATTTTCCTTCCCTCCAGATTCTGGTGCACAGGGAAGGAAGTGTGGGCACCAAGATGGTCTTATATGTTAGAGGTACAGTAAGACAGAGATTAGCCTTTTTGTTATTCACTGTTGCATTCTCTCTCTCTCTCTCTCTCTCTCTCTCTCTCTCTCTCTCTCGTTTTCTTCTTTTTGCCCCCTTCTCTCCTTTCAAGTTCCACAATTTTCGGGAATAAATATAGAACCAGCATAAGTCAGGCATTAACCCCCAGACCAATGAATTGTGGGAAGGGGGAGACACATTATAGAAACATGGCAGGTTTTGCTGCCATCATGTGGATGGGTTGAGGAGTGGCGATTTCTAGAAATGTACAGGGAAGAAAATTTACAGTTACGACCCTCAAAATCCAGAATCTGATAAGAACAGACCAATTGTCCAGTAACAGTATTGATTAATACAGTGATTATGTATAATAATAAAAACAGCCAACTTTTATTGAGCTCAACCATTACTGTGCCAAGACTTTTATATATATTATTTCTTTTAATCACAACTCTAACAAGTAGGTAGTGTTATTCTTATTTTATAGGTCGGGAACCAAGTTCAGTATAGCCCACACTGTTAACTACCATACATACTGCCTTTCATAATGACTGACCAATCTTTATAGAAGTATGACATGAGATAATTGATAAGATTCGTTACATGCTGGTGCAAATTAACTCTTTACAATACACTTTTGTGATCAGCAAATTAAACAGTTGCTACAATGCAACAGGCTATGGGAGGTACGTTAATATGCTTTGTGATCATGCGAAGTCTTTTATTTGAGTGCTTTAAAATTGTAAACTGTCTGTATTTCTGTCCCAATTGGATAAAGTGAGACACAATTATACAACGTGACTTAAGTCCAACATAAATCCAAAGCCAAAGTGAAGAATACGATTTAGGCTTCTGATTGCCCACATTTTCTGATGTGCCTACTGCTATTCACTTAAGTAGCTCTAGGGAGATTCTACTTCTAGAGAAAAATAATTGACTACATGATTCCAAAAATAAGAACAGCAGCCTTCCACATTGTTTTATGATGCTAGAGAGGAGTTGATAATCTATAAAGTTTCAGAAAACCAAGAAAAAGAAATACATTTCATAACCTTGGACATAGCAGGAACACTTCGATAAATATTTTTTGTTTCAATTTGATTGAATACACTTTGCTGTAACACAAGGGCAAGAAAACGATAAACTGGGATGGTTGTACCCTTGACTCTGATCCCACTATCGTGTCACCAATCAAATATTAGCATATCGAAGGAAGAGTATGATTCAGACCCCGAAGAGCTTAGCTCTGGCTCTGGCTTTACTCATTTTACTGGCACTTTTTTGAGCCTTGGATCCCTCATTTAAGAGATAAAAATAGTAATAACAATTACTTTCACTATTCACAGGTTAATCTTGTGTATCAAATGAGATAATTTATACGAAAGCACCCTATAGACACTAACACTAAAAGTATTATGCATTTTTTACCTTTTATAAATAATACTTATTTCAGAAAATCAGAAAGTATAGAGAATTATAAAATGAACAAGCAATAACAGTTTGATAATTTCAAGTCCCTCCCATCCCACCTTGAGGCATATTTCTCTGAGCCAGTTACCTTTTGTCTCCATAATAAAGGATGTTGCATTTATTTAGCATTCTCAAAGCTATATATTAGTAAATAATTAACCATAATTTGGAAATATATTTGTGTCTCTCTGCGCAATGTATAAGCAACCCATGTATACACAATATTTGAGACATTATGTAAATTACATCATGCTGGGACATTCTTTTGCTGTCTGCCTTTTCTACTCAAATTATTAATATTTTTGCAGATTTTGCCCATGTTAACACATGAGCATTGGCTCATGTATTTTCAGTGCTATAGCGTATTCCATTATATAAACAATCCATATACTTATTAATTCTCTCATTGTTGAAAAATTAACTCATTTCTTATCTTCTTTTTAAATTTATTGTTATGTATAGTTCTGCAGTCCATGTTCTTTTAAAACTACCCTGTGCATAGAACACTGCCCCCACTCAGCGGGGCTGTTTCAATGTCCTACGCCACGCACATCGCTGGCTGGGGAGGTGGGATATATGTCCTCCTCAGTTTTTTTGTTGTTGCCGTGAGATCCTTTTCCCTCCTTCTGACTTAAACCGCCTAACATTTGACCGTCCCATCAGACGTCACACTCAGTACACCCCCTTGTGGTTGCCTGCTTTCCCCATTTCACTCTCCCTTATTTCTCAATGATTTTTGGTCCTGATCACTGCCAGTCTTTTAGACAATATTGCTACCTTAATTCTTGGTGACTTTAATATATTCACATAAATGATTCTTCTGCCATCGTGGCTTTGAATTACTTCAATTTCTCCCCTCCATCCTATCTTAGCCTCTCACTTACATGGTCGTAGTATAGACTTTCCGTCACCTTTCCATAATCTCAGGCTCAAACATTCAGCTCTCTGTTTGCCTCGTCCCATCTTTTCAGCTTGCTCATTCTAGTATCCCACTGTAACAATCCTTCAAGGTCCTGCATCTGCAATCCACTGATTAATGTGACTTTTCACTCTCCCTGATCCACTCATGTCCTGTTGACTCTCCTCCCACAGTTTAAACTCCTCCATCAATCATTACAGCCATTTCCTTGCATACAACCTCAACACATTTGCTGCTTTCTTGCTGTGATTACTTGCTTGGCTGAACTTTGACCGTGGTGAAGTTCAACTGTCTTCCTACTTTGCATCATCACAGCAGAGGAAAAACACACAGCCATGCTTATAGGTTTCACTTTAAATTCATCAATATGGATATAAACGGATCCTCTATGCTGCCTGCCAATTTTGTTTCCCTTGTCTATTTACCTTTTTACCAGTTATGTAGATGTCCCTGGGTAGGTGGAATAATGTCTGATCCTGCCTTGTCTCTGTTTTGTACCTGTGAAAATAAACTTGTAATTCATTATTAGTGTAGAATCAAACAGAATTAAGTTTTAGGAGCTAGATGTAGCCTGCAGACCTAAAGGTACAATTTGCATGTACTTGTTTATGGGAGGCCAGCAAGGAATTTCCTTAATGAATGATCTGTAGTGCTGGTCCTTCAAAGGCCTTTACCTTCTCTTTTGCATAAGCAGTTGGGGGGAGTGGTCCCGAGAATGTTCTTTTCTTTTACAGTACCCAAGCAAAATTGCAGTTCCTGCCCCCAGCTTTCATGCTTTATTTTTCTCCATACCATTTATCATCTTCTGGTGTACCATACACTTACTTACTCATTTCATTTATTGTCTGTCTTCCTTAA
The DNA here is from genome assembly GCA_004363605.1 of Indri indri. NCBI lineage: Eukaryota > Metazoa > Chordata > Mammalia > Primates > Indriidae > Indri > Indri indri. The sequence continues at coordinate 22,794 of RJWJ010016890.1, read as the reverse complement.
CTACAATAGAAGATACTTGAGAGCTGAGCTTTCTGTCTCTTTTGTTTTCTGCAGTATCCACGGTGGGTGCCCAGTAAATATTTGTTAAATACAAAGGCTGCATATCATTTCTTAGAATTATTCATAGGGTTCTTTCAGCATCTTTTGGTATTAAATAGAATCTTTTTAAAAATTGCATTTTATAATTCTATGTTATTACACTACAGTTGAATTTTGTATATAAATTTTATATTTAGTAGCCTGCCTAAATTATTCATTGTTTTACAAAATTTTCTGTGAACTCTATGGTTTTCTATATACAAATATCATCTTGAAATAATGGTAGTTTTGCTTCTTTCTTTCTAACATTTACCTTTAACTTTGTGTTGAGTGTGTGTATAGCACAATCATGTTGGAAAGCAGAAATGATATTGAGAAAATTGTCTTGGTCCTGATTTTAAAGGGCTTGCTTTTTTTTTTTTTTTTTTGGAGACAGAGTTTCACTGTGTTGCCTGGGCTAGAGTGCCATGGCGTCATCCTAGCTCACAGCAACCTCAAACTCCTGGGCTCAAGCAATCCTTCTGCCTCAGCCTCCCAAGTAGCTGGGACCACAGGCATGTACCACCATGCCCGGCTAATTTTTTTTTTCTATATATTTTTAGTTGTCCAATTAATTTCTTTCTATTTTTAGTAGAGATGGGGTCTCGCTCTTGCTCAGGTTGCTTTCGAACTCCTGAGGTCAAACGATCCGCCCGCCTCGGCCTCCCAGAGTGCTAGGATTACAGGCGTGAGCCGCCGTGCTCGGCCTTAAAGGGCATGCTTTTAAGGTTTAATCATTTCCTGTGATTTCAAACATCAACTGATAGTAAATATGCTTTATCAGATTAAGGGAGTTCCCTTCTCTTCTTGGTTTGTAAGTTGGTTTTTAAATCATGAATTAGTATTAGATGATTTTTTCTGCAATTATTAAGATTGACATACGGTGTTTTAAAATGTTAGATCTTTTACATTGATGAATTTAACTCTAGAATTTCTAAGGTTGAACCATTCTTTTATTGCTGTAATAAGCCCAACTTGTTCATGATGTATTATTTTTAAAAAATATATTGTTGGGTTTAGCATGCTAGTATCTTGCTTATGATTTTATGCCTATATCCATAAAGAGACTGGGCTATAATATTCCATTTTTACACTGTCCTTACCTGGTTGTGATTTCACTTGTATTTGTCTCAAACTGTGAGTTGGGTGTACTAGCCTCAAATTGTGAGTTGGGAAGCATTTTTTTTTTCTATTCTCTGGAGAATTTGCTCAATGTTGGAATTATCTTTGCCTTGACAATTGACTAGAAATCACCTGTATAGTATCAGAGAATGGAGATTTCATGTGTAAATGGGTTTTAGCTATTAATGTGATTCAACTTTTCTAAGGATTATAAGAAAATTTAAAGATGTTCTATTTCTTTTTGTCAGTTTGGTAAGTTACCTATTTCTTTTCTCAAAAATTGTATATCACAGCTAGATTTTCAAGTTTATTGGCTTGAAAATACAAAATTCTTTTCTTTTACATTTTATCTGTAGCTACAGTTAGGTTCCATTTTCACTCCTGATATTATAATACCTCTATTTCTTGTGATCAATTTTGACACAGATTATGTTGAAACCTGAGGAATTGAAGCCCCCTATTCTCACTAGACTCCAAGCCTCTCAGCGGTTGATCTTTGCTGATACCTTGCTCCTTCTTGTTCTGCACTGCAACTTCTTTGCAAGGAGTCTAACCAAGGCTCTGGCACCCTACCTTCAGATGCACATCTGATCTATATTTGTGTGTCTGTTCATTGTTTCTCTTTCATCTAAAACTTCTTCTTACCGAAACACTCTGGCAGCTGGTGTCTCTGGTCAGCCATCTTGCCTGGCCATTCCTCTAGTGTTGGGTCAAGGAGGAAATTAGGATGGAAATCAAAAGATTCTTTGAATGAAATGACAAAGGGGACACAAGTTATCAAAATCTGTGGGATTCAGCAAAAACAGTCATAAGCGGAAAATTCATAGCCATAAATACCTACATGCAAAAGATAGAAAGATTGCAAATCAACAATCTAATGAATTGTCTAAAGAAATTGGAAAAGGGAGAGCAAGCCAATCCCAACCCCAGCAGAAGAAAACAAATAACTAAGGTCAGAGCAGAACTAAATGAAATCGATAACAAAAGAATAATACAGAAGATTAATGAAACAAAAAGTTGTTTCTTTGAAAAGATGAACAAAATTGGCAGACCTTTCACTAGATTAACCAGAAACAGAAAAGAAAGGACCCTAATAAGCTCAATCAGAAATGAAAAAGGTGTTACAACTGACACCATAGAAATACAAAGTATTATCTCTGAATACTATAAAAATTTCTATGCATGTAAACTTGAAAACATTGAGGAAATTGACAAATTCTTGGAAACACACAACCTCCCTAGGTTTAGTCAGGAAGAAATAGAACTCCTAAACAGACCAATATCAAGTAACAAAATTGAAGCACCAACAAAAAAATCTCCCAACAAAAAAAAGTCCCCGACCAGATGATTTCACAGCTGAATTTTACCAGACCTAAAAAGAAGAACTGGTACATATACTGCAGAAATTATTTCATAACATAGAGAAGGAAGGACTCTTCCCCAGCCTATTCTATGATACCAAAGCCAGGAAGGGACACAACAAGAAACGAAAACTACAGACCAATATCCCTTATGAATAAATATACAAAAATTCTCAATAAAATAAAAGCAAACTGAATTCAGCTGCACATCAGAAAAATAAATAAAAATTCCATCGTGATCAAGTGGGCTTCATCCCAGAGATACAAGGATGGTTCAACATATGCAAATCTATAAATGTGATTTGCCACATAAACGGAAGCAAAGAAAAGACCATATGGTCCTCTTGATAGATGCAGAAAAAGCATTTGACAAAATTCAGCACCCTTTTATGATAAGAACTCTTAACAAAACAAGCATAGATGGAACATACTTCAATATTATATAGGCCATATACAACAAACCCAGGCCAACATCATACTGAATGGAGAAAAATTGAAAGCATTCCTGCTTAGGACTGCAACCAGACAAGGTTGCCTACTGTCACCACTTCTGTTCAATATAGTCCTTGCCAGAGCAATGAGATAAGAGAAAGAAATCAAGGACATTCAAATACGGAAAAAGAAGTCAAACTATTGCACTTTGCTGACAATATGATTTTATCTCTAGAAAACCCCAAAGATTCTGTCAAGAGACTCCTGGAATTAATAAATAAATTCAGCAAGTCTCAGGTTACAAAATCAATGGACACAAATCAATAGCATTCCTGTACACCAACAATAGTCAAGCTGAGAATCAAATCAAAGACTCAATACCTTTCATAATAGCAAAAAGAAAATAAAATAATCTAGGAATATATATATTTAACAAAGGAAGTTAAAGACCTCTATGGGGAGAACTACAAAACACTGAGGAAGGAAATCGCAGAGGATATAAATAAATGGAAAAAAATATCATGCTCATGGGTCAGCAGAATCAGCATTGTTAAAATGTCTATACTACACAAAGTGATTTACAGAGTCAATGCAATCCCCTTTAAAATATCAACACCATTTTTTGCAGGTGTGGAAAAAATAATTCTGTGCTTTGTATGGAAGAAGCAAAGACCCTGAATACACAAAGCAACCTTAAGCAAAAAGAACAAATCAGGAGGCATCACTTACCAGATTTCAAACTATACTACAAGGTTACAGTAACAAAACAGCACGCTACTGGCACAAGGACAGAATCATAGACCAGTGGATCAGAACAGAGAACCTAGATATAAAACAATCCTCATATTGCCATCTGATCTTTGACAAACAAGACAAAAACATACACTGTGGAAAAGAATCCCTATTCAATAAATGGTGCTGGGAAAATTGGATAGCCACATGTAGAAGACTAAAACAGAATTCATATCTCTCACCACTCACAAAAATTAATTTACAACAGATAACACGCTTAAGCCTAAGGCATGAAACTATAAGAATTCTAGAAGAAGAGGTTGGAAAAACTCTTATTGGCCTAGGCAAAGAATTTATGAAGAAGACCCCAAAGGCAATCATAGCAATACCAAAAATAAATAAATGGGACCTGACTAAATTAAAACACTTCTGCACAGCCAAGGAAACAATCAATAGAACAAACAGACAACCTACAGAATGGGAGAAAATATATGCATACTATACATCCAATAAAGGGCTAATAACCAGAATCTACAAAGAACTCAAGCAAATTAGCAAGAAAACATCAAACAACCCCATTAAAAAGTGGACAAAATATGTGAACAGAAGCTTTTCAAAAGAAAATAGACTAATGGCTAATAAACATATGAAAAAATGCTGAACATCTCTAATCATCAGGGAAATGCAAATCAAAACCACAATGAGATGTCATGTAACTCCAGTGAGATTGGCTTTTATCAAAAAGTCCTAAAAGAGCAGATGTTGGCATGGATGCAGAGAGAAAGGAATACTTATACACTGTTGGTGGAACTGCAAACTAATTCAACCTCTATGGAAAGTAGTATGGAGATACCATAAAGAACTAAAGGTAGACCTACCATTTAATCCAGCAATCCCACTACTGGGTATTTACCCAAAGGGGGAAAAAAAAGACATTTTATAAAAAAGACACTCGCACTCGAATGTTTATTGCAGCACAATTCACAATTGCAAAGATGTGGGATCAACCCAAGTGCCCATCAATTCATAAATGGATTAATAAAATGTGGTATATGTGTACTATGCAGCACTACTCAGCCATAAAAAAATGGTGAACTAATACCTTTTGTAACAACCTGGGTGGAACTGGAGACCATCCTCCTAAGCGAAGTATCACAAGAATGGACAAACAAATACCACATTGTACTCACTATTAAATTGGAACCAAATGATCAATACTCATGTGTACATATGATAGTAAAACTCAACAGAAATCAAGCAGGTGGGAGGGGGGAGGAAGGGTTGGGTTAGTTCATACCCAACATGTACAATGCACACTATCTAGGTGATGAACACACTTATAACTTTGATTCAAACTGTACAAAAGTAATTCTTTTTTTCTTCTTTATCCGAAAATGTCTTTTTGCCTTCATTCTTGTTTTTTTTTTTTTTTTCGTATTGCTATCTTTTTTTTTCCCAATGTGTTTTTTTTATTTCAGCATATGGTGGGGGCAAAAATGTTTAGTTTATATATATTGCCTTCACCCCATCCGAGTAAAGGCTTCAAGCATGTCCATCCTACAGAGTAGTTCATATAATGAAAATGTTTGTTCTCCTGTAATATTCCGAAAAAAAAAAAAAAAAAGAAAAGAAAATTAGAGTGATTCACTAGAGAATGAGGGAAGGACAAAGGAGAGATTCCAGGGACTCATCTAAGCAGTGTGAAAAACTTTAGATGGTTATTAATAAATGGCATGAATAAAGCAGGAATTAATGTGGTTGAAACAGTCTTAATGCAGCACCACAGGAAGTTGGGTACATTGATGGGAACCCCTGTTGCTCCCCAACATTGAAAGACTCTAAACAAATTTGTTCTATTTACTCTAGTTTGAATGAATTTAAAAAGTTGGAAGACAAAGATTACAATGAGAAACTTGACTTCTAATTGCTGAGTGTAATGGGCTGTCTGTTAATTAGGATGAGGATTAATAAAGGAATGAATGTCTTCTGATTCAATCCCCAGTTGAGACCAAAGCCATATGCACATATGTGTGTAAAGTGGCCAGCAAGTGGAGAAGAAATTTTCTGGGACTCCTTGATATGGAAGTCAAATATACTATGATTCTAAAACTGTTTGGTGAATTCATAACAGGAGCTACAGTTAGGTTGGAGGATATGAGGATGCAATGGTTGATGGGAATTAGGTGAAAGTTTGTAAGAACATTGGAATGTTCTAATGCACTTCATGTGAAGTGGTTGTATCTACTTTACCTGAATGCATTATTGGTATAAATATTATGTTTGACTGGGGAACACTTTCCTATCTAGTATTGTAAAACAGAAGCCATATTAGTTTGCCTTTCAGCCAGTATTAATTGGACATTCTAAATGTGAATCTATAGAATTGCCTGAGCTCATAAAGGTTGATAATTTGAAATAGTATAGAATACCTGATGGACAAAAATCTATCACTGCTTTAATTAAGAACAATGTTAGAAGCTGCAGTGCTGGTACCAAAAGTTCTCTGTACAATAGCCCTGTGTGGCCCATGAAAAGGGTATATGATTAATGGAGATTCGCAGTAGCTTACTGAGGCTTGAATAAAGTAGTGCCGCCTATAGCATCAGCAGTTGTTGATACAGTTTCAATGGTGCAAAAAAATATACCAGCCTAAGGGAGAATGATACTCAGTGATTGATCTTGCAAATTCTTTTTATTTTTTTCTATTTCAATCTCAGAAAAGAGCCAATTATAGTTTGGCTTTACATAGGAAGGATTCCCAATTTACATTTACCGTATTGTCATAGGGTTTTAAAAAAATTACCAGCTTATTTTCATAATTTTGTTGGAAGGTATTTAGACTTAATACAGGTCTTAAGTGTAATAAGACATTATGTTGATAATATGAAAATATTAGAAACTAAAGAGCAAGCTAGCACTGACTTATATGCAATGGTGACACTTATCACCAATAAAGCCTGGTTGATAAATCCAACAAAGGTTCAAGGGTCTGCCCAAATGATAAAATTTTTAGGAATAACCTGGACAGGAGCCACCATTGACAGTCCACAGATGACTAAAAATAAGCTGCTGTTGTTGCCTATCCTGAGAAATAAGTAAGAGTCACAGCACACAGTTAGTTTGTTCAAATTTTGGAGGATTCATATTCTACATTTAGGAATATTACTAAATCCTACCCATAAAATTACCTGAAAGAAGGTCATATTTGAATGGGGGCCCCAAAGAAAGCAGACTACGAATTGTAAAAAGTGGCACCTCTCTCAATGCCTTTGGGCCTTCATGATCTACACTCAGATGCAATTTTGGAAGTGTCTGTAACACATACTTATGTAGACTAGAGTTTATGACAAAAGCCTATGAGTGCCACCAGCAGTGACCACTGGCAATAAGGACCGGAAATTTTCCCTATGCAGTGGTAATGTATACACCCTTTAAAGGAAAATTACTGGCTTGCATTGGCATTAATTGAAACTGTCCCTATGACAGTTTCTTTAAATTCCTTTAGGAATTTAAACTAATGTGGAAACTTGAAATACCCATAATGTCTTGGATAATATCAAAGAAACACTTTGATATGGGAGGCAGTCCCTGAAGAGTTCCATAATAAAATGGAAATAGTTTATAAAAGAACATGCTATTAGGAAGAATGCAAGGAGTTACTCATCATATTCAAGAGAAGGTGGCCTCTTTTCCCCTACAGCCAACTTTGGAACTACTAGAGGAACTGCTGGATCTTATCGTAACATCAGTCATGCCCTTTGAACAGCTCTCTAATGACCAAAAAATCACCTCTTGGTTTATGGAGGGCAGCTTTAAGGTGGACAGACAGTGCCTTGTTTGGAGGGCTGCCACACTATGATTGGCTGATGGAAAAATTGATGACAGAAGGCAAGAACAAATCAGCTCAGTATACTGAATTGCATGTTGTTTTCCTTGCAGCAGGGCTTCTAGAATTGAACAATGATAAGAGCTCCTATGTTTGGGTTTTTACTAACTCATGGGCAGTGGCTAATGGCTTGGACATATGGTCAGCTACATGGGCAATGGAAAACTGGACTAATAAAGAGATGCCTGTATGGGGCATGACACTGTGGAAATCACCATGAGAATGCAAGTAGTGCATTAAAATAGGACATCTTAATGCACATCAGAAGAACCTCCTTCTAGGAGTGCAAGGTGATCAGAACCACCACACCTGGCATGCTCACTTGAGGAGGCCACCTAGGTCCATGAAATGAATGAACATGGAGGAGCTGAAGCAATATAAATATGGGCTGGTCATTAATATATACCTCTTGCACCCTCTGAGGCACACAATGCTAACAAGAACTGTCCTGTCTGCCAGCAAGAAAGATAGAGACTGCAGATGTCCGTGGGACAGACTCTCCAGGAAGAAGACCCTGCACAGAGCTGGCAAATACACTACATTGGACTGATGGTGGTATTCTGAGTGGCTGTATATGTATCTGGACAAGAATAGATGCTTATTCTGGACTGGGCTTTGCCTATCTGTTGGTAGATGAAAATGCTCATAATACTATAAAAGGACTGTCATGGAAGATATTGTGCCAACTTGGACTGCCGAGTTACTTTTTTTTTAAAAACCAAGTAAAACAATTTACAGCCTATAGCGTCCAACAATGGGTATCACATCAAGTGGACATATCATGTTGCATATTATCCTTAAAGTAATGGTTTAGTAGATAATTGGAGCTATTAATATTTAAAATGGGTGGGGGATAAAGGCAGGAAATGCTGGTTTTCATGCCTTCCTGAGGGTATACTCACACTCAACATGATGGGGGGATAAGGGAGAGGTGGATATCATATCTGACAGGGAACATGTCCCTACCTAGTACTATAAAACAGAAGGCATGTAATTTCACCTAGATAGATTCTTCCACTTTTCTGTGGGACTTGTAGAATGGGTGTGGAGAAATATGCTGGTATAACTATACAATTCTTCCCTACATCACCTCAATTTTCCTGTTTCCTACCAGTCATGGTAGTCCCAGGACCATGGCTGCAACTGCAGGTTCCAGAAGCAGGGGTGATCACTATGCAAGAAACTGTAACTATACCTTTAAACATTTATGCCAGAATTCCTAAGGGTCCTATGAGCTGGACTTCATCCCATCTGGCAAAATTGGAGTTGACAGTGAATGCAGCTTTACTGCCTTGTGGTTGTAATAGCCCACTACTTCTGTACCTATGTAATTCTACCCTGTATGGATGATGCTGTGGTTTGAATGTGTCCACCAAAAAAGCATGTGTTGGAAACTTAATTTCTAATGCAACAGTGTTGGGGCGTGGGACTTAATGGTATATAGGTCGTGAGGGCTCCAGTCACATAAGAGGATTAATGCTGATTATATTATAAAAGGGTTTGGGACTGCAAGTTTGACCTTTTGCTCTCTCTCATCCTTTCTTAGCCCTTCTGCCATGGGCTGACATAGTAAGAAGTCCCTCGCCAGATGCTGGCCCCTTGATTTTGGAATTCCCAGCCTCCAGAACTGTGGGAGAACAAATTTCTGTTCATTATGAACTACTCAGTCAGTGGTATTCTGTTATAGCAGCAAAAAATGGACTAAGACAGATGAGAATGTACTGAGGGGGAGAAGCTTGGTAGACTGGTATTATTGCTGACAATCCAGACCAGCACAGTGGCCGAACCTAACATCTGTTCCAAAGGTGGAAAAGTTTAGGTAAAAAGCAATGACAAATGGAGAGGAAGAGAAATAGTAGCTCAGGGTAAAGGAATGAATAAATGGGTTATGAAATGAGAGAAATCCAATATTACATTGGACCTTTGAGAAAGGCTCAGAGCAAGAGAACAATATTTTCTCTTAGTACAATTACACCAGATACCAAAAAGGATGGAGCCATATGTTTGCTGAGATCACTTCTGCTTTTTGAACCTGACAAGGTCAAATGAAGCCTGCAAACCTGAGTGGCATTGCTCTGGGAGATATTTTGGTGAAATGATGAACTGGATCAATTGTTAGTTACTGAGTGGAACTCTACTAATATACTAGTATCTATGGACTCTTACTTCAGGTTACATCTCCTATAAAAGATATCATTTGGGAAGGAATTTAGAGAAACTACTCCCTACTGGGCCATTGGACCTTGCAGCGTATAGCTCTTGGCAGACTGATTACTATGTAACTATAAACACTGATGACCAAATGCTTAGAAAGTTCCCTGGTTATGATGGAAAAAATACATAGCAGTGGTATGTCTGACCTGCCACAGTGTATTATCCACAAATACATATCACCCCTGTTTTTGTGGATGGAGAGCTATTAAATAGAATAGGAAAGGATAATAGGTTTCTGAAGGGATTAAAGCAATAGCCATCACATGAAAGCTTGAATACCCCTGGAGAATAGCCCCACCACGGGAGGAAGAAGGCTGTGGGAGGCCTTATGGCATAATCAAAATAAATTAAATCTAGGTGTGACTGCTACTCATCTAACCCTAGTATGGGGGAGCCATCATTTTGGGGTGCAAAATAGGTATTCTAATTGCCCTTAGGCCATTAGCACCCAATGGCAAAAACATGAATGGTACAATTGCAAAGATGTGGAAACAACCCAAGTGCCCATCAATATATGAGTGGATTAATAAAATGTGGTATATGTATACCATGGAATACTACTCAGCCACAAAAAACAATGGTGATCTAGCACCTTTTGTGTTATCCTGGATAGAGCTGGAGCCCATTCTGCTAGGTCAAGTATCCCAAGAATGGGAAAACAAGCACCACATGTACTCACCATCAAATTGGTATTAACTGATCCAGACTTATGTGCACATATAGTAATAACATTCATTGGGTATTGGACAGATGGGAAGTGGAGGAAGGAGGAGGGGGTGGGTATATTCACACCTAATGGGTATGACGCATACCGTCTGGGGGATGGACATGCTTGAAGATCTGACTTGAGTGGGGCAAAGGCAATACATGTAACCTAAACATTTGTACCCCCATAATATGCTGAAAAAAACCCCACATGAATGGTAGATTTAGCAACATTGGTCCACAAGACAGAAAAGGGCTTTAGGATAGATAGATATCTATGTAGGCATCACGGAACAAGCTGAATTTTTTTTTTGTTTTTTTTTTCAATGAGGAGTAACATTCAGAGGAAAAGATTTTGTGAACTAGAGTAAAAATATTAGAGGAAGTTCTATTCCAGGGATAGGAGTCAATCTAAAAAGATTTTTTTAAAAAGTTCATTGAAAATTCAGAAATAATACTAGATAATGCTAGGACCCAGTGTTGGGAAAGGGTTTGTACTGTGACCCAACATGGCCTCTTGGCTATTTTAATATAGACAGAGGCCAAAGTAGCCCGAAATATTAAGGCTCAACAGGGGTACCTATGGAAATCTTATGGACTTTCAAACCTGTGAAAGTTCCCTGAGGGTACTTGTAATTTACGCTATGCATTATGAGTTCCCTTGCTTTAAGAATAAATCAGAATAAGACATTTCATATAGTACAGTTAGCGGGGATGGGATAGAAGATATGTCGAATATTATCCACGTCCTCCCTGTAGGAAGGAGGCCAGCTTTGATATATAATAGCTTACAATGGAAAGCAGTCTCTGTATAAACTTATAAACTGAAACAGTGTGATTAGCTTTGTCTTCAACTAACTTGAAATCTAGGAATAACCTAATCATAGCAAATTGTAACAACACCTGTCCATAATAAAATATGGTATATGACCAAGGCCCAATGCTGTTGATAAGGCATAGTAAATACTTTTGTATCTTACTGTATTGAAATTGAATTAAACAATGACCATATTGCAGTATGGTGTAACACTGGCATGGTTGGTAAAGTTCAACTACCTCATGTATATAAGTTATATGATAATATTGATATTGATTATAACATGTGTTGGGAGGTTGAATTAAAGCCTTATCAGGATATAATACCAATGAAAAATGACTGACTTGAGGAAGAATTGGATTTATCTAACCATCAGCTAATTTCTATGCAAAATAGTTATGTATGAGTTTAGCATAAGGTATAAATATTGGTAGATCAGCCAGGCATGGTGGGTCACGCCTGTAGTCCTAGCGCCTTGGGAGGCCGAGGCAGGAGGATTGCTTGAGGCCAGGAGTTTGAGACCAGCCTGAGCAAGAACGAGACCCCATCTCTTCAAAAAGCAGAAAAATTAGCCGGGCATGTTGGCGCATGCCTGTAGTCCCAGATACTCAGGAGGCTGAGGTGGGAGGATCACTTGAGCCCAGGAGTTTGAGGTTGCAATGACACGACTGCACTCCAGCCTGGGCGACAGAGTGAGGCCTGTCTCAAGAAACCAAAAGCAAACAAGCAAACAAACAAAACCCCCCAAACAGAAAACAAAATAGCAGTAGATCAAAGGGGGAAGCTAGTAATCAAATTAGCACAAAAATATAAAAATGTACATAATGTCTTTATCAGATGGATTAGTTCTGTATCCCTAACCCACATTGACTCCTTCAAAGGTCAGGCATATTCATACTGATACTATTGCTGTGTCTGTTATATAAATACCAGTCTAAATATAGATGCTCAGACAAACATGAGCATTTTGCTGTTGGAAACCCTAGGTCAAGGGCCAGGATGTGGTCTGTGTAGTAAAGGACTTGAGCACTCATACTCTACACATTCCAAAGAAAGGACTGGACTCTTCTCCAACTTCTGGAAGATAAACTCTGAGCCCTGGAATATCATTCCTGATGTGAGTGACATTGGGCCATGATGCACAGTTATGTGCCTCTCTCTTCTAAGAACCCTGGTGATTGCATTGAGCCCACTTAGATAACCCAGATTAATTTTCCCATTTCAAGATTCTTAATCACATCTCCAAAGTCTCTTCACTATAAGGCAACATATTCACAGGTTCTGGGAATTAGGACATGGACATCTTTGGGGAGCCATTATTCAGCGTATCACACTGACCAAAGCAGGCAGGTGTAAGAAAAGCTCCCAAGCAAACCCTCTGAAAAATGGCACCCAACGAAGTCCCTGTATCAGGAGGTAACATGAACTCTGTATAGGCTGTGTGGAAGAGCACTGCCAAAGGGCAGCCCCTGCTCTGTTCTGGTGATTGTTACTGTGTAGGTATTAGAGTAGGTGAGTAGCAGACGGGGATGAGACTGGTTGCAGGGCCTTGAAGATTGGTTGCAGATATTAGAATAAATAACTCTTAAACAGAAGCTAACTAGAGGGGCTGATAACCGCTGATGAGAACAGGCTTTAACTGGCTTGTCAGCATCTCTGCCATCTTACATGAACTTTGGCTAATTATGATATCATTGACACTGTCGTTTTAAATTTTTTCTGCCTTTGAAATCACCGTGACAGTTTCAAGATAATCATACAAAGTATGAAAATGGGAGGGAACCCAATTCTAGGAATTACTACCCAAATTCTTAGTAAAAGCCAACCCCCTGGTCTTGAATATTCCTCCCCTCAATCAGTAAGACTAGAAAAGATCTAAAACTACTTCCTCTTGGGGCAGCTGCTCTCTTTTGAGCTTGCCCCTTCTTCTCCCTGAGAGTGTACTTTTGCTTTCAGTAAGAAGCTGTCTCTTGCTTAGCTTACATGATGCATCCCTGAAATTCTTTCCCAAGGAACACCTGGAACTTGGGAAAAATCTCTACTCAGAGGCCAGTAACATAGTAAGGTTGGTCCACAGCTGCCAGAGAAGACAGTAACCCAATGTGTGTGTAAAATAGTTCAATTTTTGAATGTCGATAATTTATTCAAATTTTTAAGTTTAAAAATGTACTGCAGAGATCAAAACAGAGCATATCTGTGTTCTGTGCTGTTCATACTTTTACAATGACAATGAAACTGTGTTTGAACAAAGTATGAAGATAACTTTGTTGTTTTCCCATAGGCTGGAACTTTTTTTCCTAATGAGGAAAAGAATATTATAATAATAAAATGAAATTTAGAAAATGCTCTACATTTAATCCTTATGACTACTGTGTGAGGTTGGTTTCGTTGTCCCTATTTTCAAGAGAAGAGTCCAAAGAATTTAGAAGGTAAAGAAAGGGTTTATCCAAGGCCACTAAGGGGCAAAGCTAGGACTTTATTCCAGGTCTTTCCTTCCAAATTCCATCTTTTTCCCACATACCTTTCTGTATTCCCTTTCTCTATCCATGACTAAGTCCCAACACTTATCATGCTGGTCATCCTCCCTTACGGTTTTTCATGTAGGTTATGCTGGGAACTGTTTTCTCACAAATCAGAGGTACAGAGAGACATATGGCATCCTCTCTGCTTTGTTCACAGATCTGCAGACCACAGCTCAAAGCACGGGCATGCAGATGCTGAAAGGAAATAGGATGCAGGTTGTATCCAAAACTGAATCACTGTCCATGTACAGCAAGAAAACACATTTCCCCACCATTCTTGCAGTATCGGTAAACGTGATAAAACCACCCATATTTCCCCTCCTCCTCTAAGAGAAGTTAAGAAAGAATCTGTGCCTCTGTTTTTCAGGAAGGTCTCAGAAGATGGGAATGTTAGAGGTAAGCACAGAGAATGGCCTTGAATGGATACTTCTTTTTGCTCTCTCATTTGCTGTCTCACTTCTGATTCTTTTAACTGAACAGAACTCTTCTGATCTGCACATCCACCTCCCTTTGTCCCCTCCTGCGGCTGTGTTTTGTGTACTCCATACATCAACAGTGGCCAGCCATTAGTTGGCTTTTACTATTGATTCTTTTCTCTGTTGTGTTTTTCCTTTGAAAGCTCCATTCAGTACTTTGGCATTAAAAAAGCTTGGTATGAATAAAAACAACATAATTCTCCCCTTTTCTGTCTCTGTGATAAGCTAACACCAGAGTAAGCTGTGACCATCTTCTGTGGCTAAAATGACTTTTAAAACTTGCGGCTGTGCATAGAGTCCTGAAACAGGATACGCAGGACCTTGGAGCAGGGCCATTAGTCAGTGAAGGAACTTCCCTGTGCAGACGTGCAGGGAGGATATTGGAAGCTGAATTTTTGCCTTTGTTTTTCCTGTTTGCTGCCAACTACAAGTTACAATTGGATACAAATCCCTTAACCTTTGGCCAGCTCTCACTTTTATGCTGTCTAATTTATATGTAAACAAAGTTACAAGTTTGACTTAATTATATTTTCCTTAAGTTTGTCCACCTTATTTTGGGGGAGATTGTTTAGTTTGTGATTTCCTTAAATCTGGTTAACTCTTGACTTTCTGGAACATTTTGCTGCAGCATTACCTAGGAAGTTTCAACCTAAGAAACAGCCACTCAGTCTGCCTGATCCAAACACCAAGTTACAGTCTTACAACTACAGACTGTTCCTTAGTGCTGAAAACAAACAATTGGTAGCACAACCTTATTTTCCTTAAATAAAATCAGGTAAGAGAAGTGAGAAGGAATTAAGTGAAGGTGGTTATGACTCTGACTTTCAATCGTGTCTAGAAATCGCTCCCAATAGAATGGAATCCATATTTTTTCCCATCCCCACGGTAAAACATTTATTTTTATTTGATATGGCCTTAGATTATAGTTTATTTTTGTGTTTTGAGCTCTATTCTTAGGAAAAAGCCTTCTTATGTCAACCCAGAAACTTCTCTGGAATCTTTTGTGTTGGTTGCCGTATTAGTTTCCCAGGTCTGCCATAACAAATTACTGCAAACTGGGTGGCTTAAAACAACAAAAATTCATTTGCTCACAGTTCTGGAGGGTAGAAGTCTGAAGTCAAGGTGTTGGCAGGGCCATGCCTCCTCTAAAGGATACGAGTAAGGGCCTTCCTCTCTCCTAGCTTCTGTTGGTTGCCAGCAATCCCTGGCATTTCTTGGCGTGTAGATTCGTTGTTCCTGTCTCTGCCTCTGTCTCCACCCGGCCTTCTCTTCTGAGTCTCTCTGTGTGTCTTCTCCTCTTCTTTTGAAGACAACACTCAGTGGATTTAGGGCTCACCCTAAACCAGTGTGATCTCTCATCTTAACCAATCATAGCTGCTAAGACTCTATTTCTAAATAAAGTCACATTCTCAGGGCCTAGGTAGACATGAATTTTGGGGGACAATATTTAACCCACACAGTTGCTATTCACTGATTTAGTCTAAGTATATATGATGTCAAATGTGAAGTTTTATTTATTTAGTCAACTGAGGTTTGACATTTTGAGGATGGAGACCCATTTTTTTTTTTTTTAGGATGCTATCAAGGTTTGGTAGATAGAACTCAGTTATTCTTTTTGTTCACATGTGGACAGTCTATAAGCATTTCTCATGTATTCAGCACAGACAGATATTGTATTGGAGCAGTCAAGGCAGAAAGGACTAAATCCAGAATGCAGGTGGAGCGTTTTGAATCCTCCCTGCCAAGGGCAACACAAAAATGCACCCTGCTAAGCCCTACAGAGGGATTCAGACTAACACCTACGCTATTATTTTATGAAAGTCCTTCTTGCCTAAGCTTTGGCTTATAATTGAATTTTAGAATTGAAATATAACACACAGCCTACATTTCCAAGACCCAGTGGAAAGCCTGTCTATTAATAGTTGAAGTAGAATAAATAACTCCTTGGCTCTCACACTAGGGGAGGAGACCTGTCTGGGAGCTGCTGAAATATTTCAGTGATATGCTAATGCAGAGCTATTGAAATTTACTCATTTAAAAAAACCTAACCTTGAGTAATCCATTAGTGCTGTGCCTAGTCTTCAATTTGACCCAATTCAGCAACAACTGATATATTCTGGGAAAGAAGGAGAAAGGAGCAGGGAATGAGCATAGTCGTTGAGTGACTTTCTTTCCAGATTTCTTAACTTCATTTCTGGTCTTTAATTAGTCTCTCATCCTCTCTTTTGAATGTCTAGACATCTGCTTACCAGTAGAAGCTGATGGTAATAAGGGAAAATTTATAGGAGTAAAATTTATATGAGAGCCTGCAGGTGCTGCTTAGGCATATGGATGGTGGGAGGTCCAGAATCTTGGAGGATATGGAAGATTGGCCTTGGTGATAAAATGTTGGGAGTCATGGGAGAAGCGCCTGCCTGGGGAACAGCAAATGGATCTAGGCACAGTAGACGTGAGGACGCTTGCAGCACAGAACCCGAATCAATCCCAAGACAGAAATACTGAGACAGTTATAGTTAGTCTATGTCTTGAAGGCATTCATTTAATATTTGATCTGTAGTCTCTGCCCTAATAAAAATATTTCCCCACATCTACTAAATTTATGCAGCTATGCATGGGTTATCCATAGGCGAGCATGATAAATGATAAAGATAAATAATTATAACAGCAATTTGCTTTATTATAACAAGGAAGCATTTTTAGTAAGAATTTGTTGATTCCTGAATTATCAATTGCTCAAGCTGATTGTGGTTATTCTAGTGTTTTGAAACAAATTAATAATTCTTTTCTACCTGATAATTGACAATATATAGATTTTGAAAAGAGATAGTATTTTATTTTTTTCTCCCACACTGATCACTTTCAGTTTACCGTGGTTTCTGAATTCTATTTATTTATTCTGAAACTATTAATACAGTTATCTACCTAGTGAATTTAGTAGATTGGTTAAGAAACTAAGTGTAAACTAACGAGTGCAATTCTTCATCACTGTCTGCAGTTTCAATCATCATAATATTTGTACAGTGTGAAAAAGATGTCAGATGACTGTTAGGATTATCTGCTTTGAAGAGATTTATTAAATTGGTAATTATTTTGCTTACAATGCCAGCATTAAATTAATTTATTTCAAAATGTTAGAAGCAGACACATTTGTGAAGATATCATCTTTTTTTCCAGGTATTTATGACAGATAACTGCTCCACCAAAGGAAAAGCACTTCAGGCAAATAATTTGTTCAAGCTGTAATAAAATATTTCAACCTAATTTTCATTTATTCATCCATTCGTTTACTCAGAGAATGGTCATTTTTGAGAGAGATCCTACTATGTGTCACTCGCTCTTCTAGACACCAGTGGTATAGGAGACAAAACAAGCCCTACGCTGCCACTAGAGCTCATTTTCCAGTAGGACGTAGTGGGGGTAACAGACAATAAACAACAACAAAAAACACTTAACATCTCAAGTGCTGTCAAAATGTGCAGTGCCGTGAAAAAATGTGGAGCAGGGTAAGAGAATGGTGGGTGAAATGGGCGGCTTTTCGGCAGAAACTTTAAGGAGTGCGGGAGCCATGGGCAGAGGTGGACTTATTGTGAAGCACATGAAGCTTAAACTTCAGCTACTTTCACTTGCTTGGGTCTCTGAGTGGTGAGAGTTGCTGGGCACTGTATTCTTAGTGAGGAGTGGAAGCCAGATTGCTGTTGGGAAATATTTCTGTATAAGTAAGCGTTTCTGTTACAATGCTGAAGATATCTCCAAAGAAAATGAAAGATGACTTCAAAGTAACCTCCAGACATCTAGTAATTTGCTGTAATTTCTGTTCTCATTCCACATAAATATTAACCTAATTTTGTATTTGTGATTTTATTTCTTTTTCCGAAAGCACGTTCTTGGTCTTCATTATATCAGCTTCATGTCCAGAACAACTTTTATCCTCTCTGGCCATGAATCAGAGGGGAAGAGGGAGATTGACAGAGGGACAGCAAGGAGGCCAGTGTGGCTGGAGCTCAGCATGCACGAGGGAGGTCAGCACGAGGGCAGCAAAGTCATGGGGGCCATGGGGCGGGCAACAGGCCTCCCAAAGAACTGTGGGTTTTATTCTAATTAAGTTGTGAAGCTAATTAAAATTTAGATCAGAAGAATTACCGGATAAGACTTACATTTTAATCAGATTCTTTTAAAGGAATCACTCTGGCTGCTCTGTGGAGTTAGAGTGGAGGAGGCAAGAGTAGAGGCGAGAGACCTGGTAGGACAATGCTACTGTAGGAATCTAGCCAAGGGGAGACGGTGGTTGGGGCCAGGTCAGAAGCTGCAGAGGAAGTGACAAATGCCAGGATGATCAGGTATATATTTTTTTGAGACAGGGTCCCACTGCGTCACCCAGGCTGGAGTACAGTGCTGTGATCATAGCTTGCTGCAGCCTTGAAATCCTCAAGTGATCCTTCTGCTTCAGCCTCCTGAGTAGCTGGGACTACAGGCACACCACTACACCTAGGTATTTTTTTATTATTATTATTTTTCGTAGAGATGGGGTCTTGCTATGTTGCCCAAGCTGATCTTGAACGTCTGGCCTCAGCCTCCCAAAGTGCTAGGATTACAGGTGTAAGCCACTGTGCCTATCCAGGACCAGGCAAATATTTTTAGGGCAGAGATGAGCTGAGAACATTTGCAAGTGAATCAAATTGGTTAGTAAGGAAAAGAAAGGAGTTATGGTTTTTGGCCTGAGTGATGGCTGGGTGGAAGTGCTATTCTTGAATTAGGAACTTGAATCAAGAGTTCAGCTTTGGAGATATTAAGTTTGAGATAGACATCCAGGTGGAGATATAGATTGCTGAGTGTGTGAGTCTGTCACAGTCACTTTTTCATTCTTCCTTTTTCTCCTCTTTCCCTCCCTCCCTAACTCCCTTCTTTTTTTCTCTGTTGATTGATTCATTCATTCGTTGAGCATACTTGTCGAACAGCTCTCCAGTGCTGGGCTTCGTGCTAGGTAGTGGGATTACAAACATGAGTAAGATGTGATCTAAGCCTTCACCTCACTTTGTGATCTTCATATAATAACTTTTTTGATGCATTAAACAGTAGAGGAAACAACTCGGTCAAGCTAATAACTTGATATTTCATTGAGTCTAAGTAACTATGAGTTGTAAAAAATAAAATTCATAATAATTTTCAAAGAAAAAAGAAAATACTAAAATTAACATAAACTTTAATTTTAGGATATTAATTTTAGATACAATATATTAAAAAGTATATCTTAGAATTCAGAAACTATGGTGCTATTGTTTACATCTATTGGGCTCTGATTTTCTAAGCTCTTGGCACACTTTGTGTCATTTCAACATCATAACAAACACTTGAGATAGCTAATTTTACAGATGAGGACATTTAGGCATAAAGAAGTTACATAAAATGGCAAAGCTGGAAACTAAACTAAAGATATCTGATTAAAAGTGGGCATTGTTTGGGGTAGGGCTATTGAAATAAGTTACTGTAGTCAGGTTTCTGCCAAAGCAGCTAATGCCAAATCTAATTGATGAAGGCAGAAACATGAGCTTGCAGAAGGTCTAGCTCATGTTTGAATCACTTTTAGTGAATAATTTTTTAGGAAAAAATGATAAATTCCAGAGAAGACACATCATAGCACATCTTTAAAATTTTTTATGGAATTATCATATATTTTCAGACTTTTTCCATTTCCTGAATAAAATTTCATTCTGTAAAAATTCAAGTACTAAGCTGTAATATAAAAGAACAACAACAACAAAAAGTGGGCATTTAATCATTTCGTTAAACTTACTTTAAGAGTTGAGAGACCTGGGTTCTAGTTCAGATTCCATTTCTAAATTTTTAGGCAATTGTCATTGGATTTTAGCATCAGTAAAGTTGAATTTGAAAATCTCTGGGCATCTTATATGTTCTACTAAGATTGTAACAATAAGTACTGCATTTCATTATGAGATATAGTTCTCATTTTTAAAATGGCTTAGATAATAAATAAATATAACTATTAATCGTTCAATGCCTACTATGTGCCAGGTCATTAGGTGCTTTATACAGGTTGTCTAATTCAATAATTACAATAGCCGTGCAAGGTCAGGTTTATTATTATTGTGTTATAGGTAAAGAAACAAATTAAATAATCTGCTGAAGGTCTAACCCAGTTTTCAATCCAAATTTCATGGTCTTTCCGCCAGGCTAGTGTTTTCCCAGAAAGGCAGGGATCATCTTAAACGCAAAACTCCAAAAAATGTGTCAACTCTCAGGAAAAAACAGGACATTTTGGGGAGTGCGAGTCTAGTTAGCAGAAGAGGGTGTTAAAATGCTGACGCTATTTGCCACAACTGCAGCCTCGTGAGGGATTTTCAGATAACTTCACACTCCTGTTTGGCAAGCTTTTTGTAGAGAAGAACCTGCCAAGATTCACCCATTAGTAAAATCTAAGATTTCCTCAGGAGGCTGTGCTGTCATTAATATCATATTATGTAAATTATCCTGTAGACATCAAAATGTTTAGGAAAAAAGAACCATTCTGGACTTTCTTGGAAGTCTATGTAACAATTTTAATTATTTAAAGGTCCGCTTTGAGCATGAAGTATACTGATATTTGTGTCCATTGGTATTCTTAATGTTAAACATAAACAAATGTTGAAGGAATAGTATAAAGATCACCATAACCCATTACCCAGGTTCAACAATTATCAATGTATTGCCAATCTTGTTTCATCTATCACTGCCTACTCCTTGCTGTTTTTCTCCCTTGCAGCTTTATCGAGGTACACTTTCCAGTCCATAAGTTAACCCATTGTAAGTGTACAATTCAATGATTTTTAGTAAATTTATAAAGTTGTGCAACCATCACCACAATGTTGTTTTAAAACTTTCATTACTCCAGAAAATTCTGTCATGTCCATTTGCAGTCAATCCCTCTCCTATACCCAGCCCCAGGAAATAGTTATCTGCTTTTTGAATTATATATTTACCTTTTCTGGATATTTCATATAAATAGAATAATATAATATTTGTGCTTTTGCATCTGGTTTCTTTCACTTAGAAAAATGAGCTTAAGGTTCATTCATGTTTTAACATGTATAAGTAGTTTGTTGATTTTTATTGCTGAATGGTATTGCATCATATGAATATGCTACATTTTGTTTATTCACAACTTAAAGAACATTTGGGTTGTTTTTGGCTATAATGTATAATGATGCTATAAATATCCACATACAAGTCTTTGCATGGACATATGTTATCATTTTCTTTTTGGTAGATTTCTATGCATGGAATTGCCAGGTTTATGTTTATGTTAGTTTATGTTTAACTTTTTAGATAACCGCCAAACTATTTTCAAAATGACTTCATCATTTTATGTTTCCTCCAGCAGTAGATAGGGTTACAGGTGCTCCACATCCACACCAAAACTTACCGGTCTTTTAAAATTATAGCCATCCTAGTTGGGTACATAGTGGTATCATATTGTGGTTTTGATTTGCATTTCTCTAATGATTGATGATGTTAAACATTTTGCATTTTCTTATTAGCCTTTTATAAATCTTTGGTGAAATGCTTATTAAATCTTTTGCTTAATTTGGGTTGTTTACCTTTTTATTCTTGAGTTTTAAGTGTTCTTTTTAAATTTTGGACACAATGCCTTTATCAAGTACATGATTCGCAAATATTTTCCCCTAGTCTCTGGTTTGTCTTCTCATTATCTTAGTGGTGAATCTTGAAGTGAGAAAGTTTTTAATTTTGATGACGTCCAATAGATCATTGTTCTCTCTGATGGATTATACTTTTGTTATTAAATCTAAGAATTCTTTGCCTAAACCAGGGTCTCAAAGATTTTCTCCCTTGTTTCCTTGTAGAAGTTTTATAGTTTTAGCTCTTATATTTAAGGTCCATGATACATTTTGAGTTAATTTTTTTACAATGTCAGGTAAGCAGCTAAACCAGTGATTCTCAATTGGGGGCAATTTTGCTCCCCTGAGGACATGAAACATAGGAGACATTTTTGGCTGTCATATCTTGGGAAGAGGGGCTACTGGCATCTGGTGGGTAGAGGCCAGAGATGTTACAAACTGTCATCCTAAAACACTTAGATCAACTCTTCCCACAAAGAATTACTGGCCTCAGATCAATAGTGCCCAGGTTGGGAAATCCTGGACCAATATAATAAGAAGGCAGCATTAATAGTGCGTAGAAGACTGAACCAGGATCCACACCTTTCACCTCTCACAAAAATCAACTCACGCTGGGTAACAGATTTAAACCTAAGAAATGAAACTATTAGAATTCTAGAGGAAGAAGTTGGAAACACTCTTCTAGACATTGGCCTAGGCAAAGAATTTATGAAGAAGACCCAAAGGCAATCACAGCAACAACCAAAATAAATAAATGGGACCTGATCAAATTAAAAAGCTTCTGCACAGCCAAGGAAATTGTCACAAGAGCAAACAGA
>RJWJ010016889.1:0-33832 GCA_004363605.1 Indri indri | reverse complement strand
AGAGTAGTACATCTCTCTTTAAATCAAAAGCTAGACATGATTAAGCTTAATGAGGAAGGCATGTCAAAAACTGAGACAGACCGAAAGCTAGGGGGCACTGAACAGTTTGCCAAGTTGTGAATGCAAAGGAAAAGTTCTTGAAAAAAATTAAAAGTGCTATTCCAATAAACTCATAAATGATAAGAAAGCAAAACAGGCCGGGCGCGGTGGCTCACGTCTGTAATCCTAGCACTCTGGGAGGCCGAGGCAGGCGGATCGTTCTGAGCTCAGGAGTTCGAAACCAGCCTGAGCAAGAGCGAGACCCTGTCTCTACCAAAAATAGAAAGAAATTAATTGGACAGCTAAAAATATATATATAGAAAAAAAAAATTAGCCGGGCATGGTGGCACATGCCTGTAGTCCCAGCTACTCGGGAGGCTGAGACAGTAGGATCGCTTGAGCCCAGGAGTTTGAGGTTGCTGTGAGCTAGGCTGATGCCTCGGCACTCGCCCCAGGCAAAAAGAGTGAGACTCTGTCTCAAAAAAAAAAAAAAAAGCAAAACAGACTTATTGCTGATACAGAGAAAGTTTTAGTGGTCTGGATAGAAGATCCAAACCAGTCACACATTCCCTTAAGCCAAAGCCTAATCCAGAAAAAGGCCCTAACTCTTCAATTCTATGAAGGCTGAGAGAGGTGAGGCGGCTGCAGAAGGAAAGTTTGAAGCTAGCAGAGATAAGTTCATGGGAATTAAGGAAAAAAGACATCTCCAGAACATAATAGTGCAAGGTAGAAGCACCAAGTGCTGATATAGAAGCTGTTATGCAGAAAATTAGCTAAGATTATTGACAAAGGTGGCAACACTCAACAACAGATTTTCAGTGTAGTTCAAATAGCCTTATATTGGAAGAAGATGCATCTAGGACTTTGATATCTAGAGAAGAGAAGTCAGTGTCTGGCTTCAAAGGACAGGGTGACTCTCTGGTTAGGGGCTAATGTAGCTGGTGACTGTAAGTTGAAACCAGCACTCATTGACCATTCCAAAAATCCTAGAGCCCTTAAGAATTAGGCTAAATCTGCTCTGCCTGTGCTCTAGAAATGGAACAAGAAAGCCTGGATGACAGCACATCCGTTTACAGCATGGTTTATGGAATAATTTAAGCCCACTGTTGAGACCTGCTCAGAAAAAAAAGATTCCTTTCAAAATGTCACTGCTCATTGACAATGAGCTCTGGTCATCCAAGAGCTCTGATGGAGATGTACAAGGAGATTAATGTTATTTTCATGCCTGCTAACACAACATCCACTCTGTAGCCCACGGATCAAGGAGTAATTTCAAATTTCAAGTCTCATTTAAGAAATACATAAGGCTGTAGCTGCCATAGATAGTGATTCTTCTGATGAATCTGGGCAAAGTAAATCAAAAATCTTCTGGAAATGATTCACCATTCTAGATGCCATTAAGAATATTCATGATTCATGGGAGGATGTCAAAATATCAACATTAACAGGAGGTTTGAAGAAGCTGATTCCAACCTTCATAAGTGACTTTGAGGGGTTCAAGACTTCAGTGGAGGAAACAACTGCATATGTGGTAGAAATAGCAAGAAAACTAGAATTAAAAGTGGAGCCTAAAGATGTAACTGAATTGCTGCAATCTCATGACAAAACTTGAACAGATAAGGAGCTACTTCTGATGAATGAACAAAGAAAGTGCTTTCTTAAGATGGAATCTATTCTTGGTGAAGATGCTGTGAACATTGTTGAAATGACAACAAAGGATTTAGAATATTACATAAACTTTGTTGATAAAGCAGCAGCAGGGTTTGAGAGGACTGTTTCCAATTTTTAAATAAGTTCTACTGTGGGTAAAATGCCAAGAAACTGCATCGCACGCTGCAGAGAAATTTTTCCTAAAAGGAACATTCAACTGATGCAACAAAATTCGTTATTGTCCTATTTTAAGAAATTGCTACCTCCACCCCAACCTTCAGTGACCACCACCCTGATCATTTAGTAGCTATCAACATTGAGGCAAGACCCTCCACCAGCAAAAAGATTACAACTTGAAGGCTCAGATGATCTTTGGCACTTTTTAGCAATAAATTATTTTTTTAATTAATATATGTACATTTTTAAAAACATAATGCTACTGCACATTTAATAGACTACAGCATAGTATAAACATAACTTTTATATGCACTGGGAAGCCAAAAAATTTGTGACTCACTTTCTTGCAATATTCACTTTATTATGGTGGTCTAGAACTGAATTCACAACATCTTCAAGGTATGCTTGTATTAGTTAATAGTATAGACTCTGAAGGCACACTACCTGCATTCAAATCCCACTTCCACTACTTGATAGCTGTGTGGCCTTTGACATAACTTCACCAGGCCACAGTTTCCCCATCTGCAAAATGGAGACAGTATCTATTTCACAGGGTCTTTGTGAGGATTAAATGGGTTAATACAGATAAAGCAGGTAGAACAATGACTGGTACATAGTAAGTCCTGTTAAGTCAAAGCCACCATTATTTTTAGTGTAACTATTAAAGGTATAAAAATAGTATTTAAGTTCCAAATTATAAGAGTAAAAAACAGAATGATAAAAATGCTTGGATAATGCAAAAGAAAGCAAGAAGGAAGAAAAATGAAACACAAAAAGCATTTCCAGTAAAAGATACAGATAATCAGATTGGATTTTAAAAGATGCAACTACCTGTTGCTTTCAAGAGACACATCTTCAACATCAAAATGAGAAAACAGGAAAAAGTGTATAATTTGATGAGTTTTGACATATGTCTACATCCACAAACCCATCACCACAATGAACCACCCCCAAAAGTTTCTTCATGCTCCTCTATAATCTGTCCCTCCTTGTCCACTTCCCACCACTCGTCCCTAGGGAACCACTGATGTGCTTTCCATCACTATCGATTAGTTTGTACTTTCTAGGATTTTATATAAATGGAATCAGACAGCATGTACTCCTTTTGTCTGGTTTCTTTCACTCAGAATAACTATGCTGAGATCCATCCATGTTGTTGGGTACATCAATACTTTGTTCCTTTTTATTACTTACTGTTATTCTATTATATGCATATAACTCAATTTGTTTATCCATTTCCAGCCTCTCCAGACAACAAATGATGTTAAAATTAAGAAATGGCTTCTGGGTAAAGATCAAATCCAGGGCACTCTTAGGATAGGATAAAGATAAAGCTGAGGGTGTGATTTTAAAATTCTTTTTAAGACCTCCAAAAAAATCCAAGATGATATCATAGAGAACCATTTAGTCAAACAACAGGGTTTCTAAAAAGCTTAAGAGTGGTGTTCCTCAGTGGCCTCATCAGAAATCCAAACTAGAAAAGGAGAGCTTATCACAAAGACATTGGCAGGTAAAAATATTATGTAAAGGAGTAAATTCCAACAGATTCACAGGAGAACAAAGTTTTTAAGAGTCCTGTATTGGGAGAAACATTGCCAGGTTGGACTGAAAGCAACAAAGAAATTCCAAAATGGGGGAAAAAGGCCTTTGAATCAACAAACTCTCAGGCAGGAATAGGACTGAGTCTCCATCAAGAAACTTCCAACATTTGCCCAGCTATATTTCAGAACTGCTATGGAGCAGGGCTTCTCCTGCGCCTCCCACTGTCCTTCTTTTAGAAGATGAGTATCTACAATAGCTGTCTCATGCCTGTCCACCATTATATGTGGGGGAAGAGTGGTAGAGTTAGGAGTTGGGGGCGGATAACTTCTCTCTTTAGTTTACAAAGTGACAGGACCTGTATTTGAGAAGCTATACTTAAGGAACTATGTGTAAGGTGATTTGTCCTCATCTAAGCCTGATTTAGTTTAGGAGATTGAGGGATCTGAGCTGATGATGTAAAGGAATGAGACTCTTGGAGGTGGGGAGAGGCCTTGGGAGAGACTGAGTGTACATATATTTCCACAGCAACTGGGTATAAAATTGTTTGCTCTCTGCTCCCTCTCTACTGAGTTCCCACAGCAGTTCTGTCTGTCTCTAATATATTTATCCCAAATATTTATATCTACTGGTTTACTATTTATTGCCCTCATCGTATTTAAACTCCTTAAAAATAAAGTGTTTTATTTTATTTATATCCACAGCATTAAATGGTCCCTCAAAGACTTGCCTGAATTTATGAATAAGTATATGAAGAAAGGCCAGTATGTCATGGACTCAGACCATCAAAAGCCATGCTGACAGATACGATACCACATTCCCACTGCACTTATGAGATAGCTCTCAGTTAAACATGCAGGAACGCTAAGCAATTAAAACCAAGAATGTTCACCTTGTGCTTTCTGTCACTATAGATTAGTTGCATATAGACCAAATAGACAAAAGCAGCATATGAAATACTAAAACTCAAGACTGATTCTAGAGAACATCCTGAGAACATTGCCCTATAAGCCTGTATTTTAATAGCCTGATATAGCTCAAAAGCATTGGCTGATCTGAGTGCAACCAGTTTAAAAAAAAAAAAAAAAAAAAACCCTTCCAAAGATCATTTTTTCATTTGAAATTTTATTGTAAATAACAGTGATAGGTTATCAACAGGGCAGGACAGAGTTGAAGCCCCAGCTGTTGTACAAAAGAACAGGAGGGAGGGAGAAAATATTGCATTTGAAACACTTTTGTGAAAAGCCCTTAAATGAAAGACACTGAAATTATGAGCTCCAGCTAGTTTACTCTGCTAACACTCAGATTTTAGGGGAAAAAAATCTTTCTGTGAGAGTTTCTAAGAGATGTCTTTTTTTACACAAGGGCTCAATGACAGAGTAAAGAAACCATTCAGCATCACTCCAGGGCAGCACTTAGAGACATCTTTCTGTCTTGAGATGCCAGCTTCTCTAAAAGAGTACTGTTCCTCTCAATGGGCTGGAAAATTTCTCAGATTAAGAAGCATCTCTTTTAGATAACTATTACAATATATCTAAATGAGCTACTTCTAAGAGATTATCGTGGAAAAAACTTAAGCATATACTATCACTTTTAGAAAGCCATTATCTGTGCATATCATTTGCAAGAAAAGAGAAACCCTGGGTGAAACAAATACAAGGCAGCGATAACTGAGGCAGATCAAAGTATTTACAAATCAATTTTTAATTTGTTACATGATCTCATTTTGAGCATGATCATTCTTAGCACTTTTCTGCTGGCAAATCAACCTTTCTAGTCTCTCAACACTAATGGCAAATAGTGAACATTCATTCCAACCCTCAGTTAACTCTCCTGCCCAGGAACTTGAGACTATTTCTTGATCCCAATCACAACCTTTGTAGAGAACTATTATATATAACAGGACCCGGAGGTTTAATACTTTGCCACAGACTTAAGAAACTAAAATTCAAACTGACCCAGAAAGCAAAGTAAAACAAACAAAATGAATTGACTGATTTAATCAATTTAAGCTAATGGTAAACAGTCCAAATGAAGTTTGTCTCCCTCTTTTGTCTCTTGGTCAGGCATCTCTTTATCTCAGCAGGTCCTTAGATAGTACAAGACATTGCCATAGCCTTCTGCATGCGCGGTGGTAATAAATGCAGTGTAGGGGAAATAGAAGATAATGAACCGATCCTTGATACACACTAAATGTCTTTTCTACCTTGCTAGGAAAAACAAGGATAAGTCCCTGGAGATATTCTAGAAGTAAATGTAACCATAGGTAAAACCCCTCTCTAAAAAATACAATTACAATGTCCAGTTCTATGTATACGGGGCTATTTCAAAAGCCTCGCAAACAACAAACATCGCCTTGCTTATTTGGATCCAACGAATTCCACTGAATGAGAAATTATCTAAAACAGAAATACTTTCAAATGTCTCTTCCTTTAGCCAGCCACCACCTATTGAATAGGGTTATCCTTTGGGGAAGAATTCAAGCAACAAGGTTCCTGCCCTCAAGAATAACAGAAAAGACAGTTAAAACACAATACATAGGGTACCAAGAGGAAGAGCATCTAACCAAGTCCACGAGGGGTGGCGGAGGAGGGAGGTGAGGATAGACACAGAAAAGGGAGGAGTAAAGAGGACCTTATAAAAGAGGAGGCACTTATTTGAGTCTTAAAGGACAATGGAAGTAAACCAAGAAAATAAGAAGTAAGACGATGGTACAGAAAGGAAAAAGACTAGATGCTAACACATGGAAGCAAAGAGACTAACATGACTAAGCTAGCGCAGAGGTCAATGACGGGGAGTCATGAGAGATGAGAGAGGAGAGGTCAGCCAAGTCATAAAGGGCCTTGTGCACCATGCTAAGGATTCGAGCATTACCCCATAGGTAATGGAAAGACATTACAGGGTTTAAGCAGAAGACTGGCATGATTACATCTGTTTAACACACATATCTCCTGACAGTAAGACAGATGATGGGTTAGAAGGGGTAAGACTCCAGCCAAGATAACCAATTAAGAGACAGTAATCCAAGGAAGAATAAGGAGGGCCAGAACAAAGTCAAAGGCAATGGCGTTGGATGACAAGGGAGAAAAAAGATAGGAAACAGATCAAGAAATCAGACTTCCCCTTCTCCTCCTAATTGACAATTCAATCCTAAAGTCAAGGTACACATCCACACCTTGTAAGAAGTAGCCACAGCGGTCCAGAGTGGGGTAAGGATGGTATCGACACAGGACTTGCTCAGCATGGGGATGCGGAGTCCAAGCAGTGTGAGGGTGGTGCCCATCCTGTAATGGGCAATGTAGCATAGGGTGTCAGAACTCGAGCGTGACTAGGGTGCCCACAGGGGAGTGATCAAGCATGAGGAGTCAGCTCAAGAAGGGAGAAATGGTCACCCACAGAGAACAGTTGCCTCACGTGGGGTGTCAGAGTCAAAGCAGTCTGAGAAGAGTGTCCATGTTAAAAGATGACCTGGGTGAGGTATCAGAGCATATGAGCAGGGTAGGGGTCACTTGATAGAGTGTCAGATCCCAAGCAGGGTGAGGCAGGGAACAACATGGAAGAGGGTGGCAGCCATGTACAGAGTGTCAAAACCCAAGGCGAAGAATGCACCCACTCAAAAGGACCTGCCTTGAATGGGGTGTCAAAGCCCAAGCTGGGTGAGTTGGGCAGGCAGAGTGGCATAGGGCATCAGATCCCCAGTGGGTAAGGAGGGCATCCACGTTGGGAAGGAGGTTGTAGTGGCCATGACGACAGATTAGTCATGCACAAGGGATTAATCAAATAACTAAGCATATTAAGGATAATGGGTATCAGGTTCCTCACTGCCAAGGAAAGAAGTTATAAATATTGAAAGACAGAAAACTAGAATGAATCTTGTGGTATTAGGTGAAATTGGAAGTATTGATAAGAACTCACACTTTTCAATATACATAAATACATAAATACACATTGACGTAAATATATGTGTGTCCACAATTCATGTATTCTCCAGTTCTGTCTACTAAGAAGGCCTAGGAGAAGCAACACACCAATAGTAATGAGTATACCTAGCATCCAGATTTTGGCTTTTAAACAGCATTCTCCACTAAAAGGAACCAGGGCTCCTTGGAAAATGGCAGATTTCAGGGCTAAGGAAAAGAAAGTAAAAGATGAGTTTAGAACATCTTGTGCCAAAAAGCAAGAAGTACTCAAAGAATGATGAAGACAAGTCAAAAGAACACAGGAGCCCCTTCAAGCTGGCTCCTACTGAGCAAAGCTGAAACAAACTGAATAATGCGATTTATTCAAATAATAATTTGAACAATTCAATAACAAAATAAAAGAGGAAACAATGAGTCCAAAATCAAATAAACAAATAAAGTTTAATGAGAAATGGAACAGTTATGTAATTTCAAAGTACTTTCCCCCAAAACACTTACTAATTACAAAGTAAATTAGTAAGTAAGTAAAGAGTAACTAACGTTTCAATAGAGAAGTCTGGCAAACACTACCTTAATCAAGTGATCATCAGTAATGGGACAGAATAAAATTGTGCATTATGTGATATGAGAAAAGCACAGCATCACTTCCATGATATTTCCTTCCAAGATGCTTAGCCTAAATCTAATCATAAGGAAACATCAGACAAACCCAAACCAAGGCCTGTAATCTTCAGAGCTCATGGTCATGAAAGTCAAGGAAAGACTGAGAACTGTTCCGACTGAGGGAGACTAAAGTGATATGAAACCAAATACAATTTGTGACTCTGAACTGAACCCTTTTGCTTTAAAGAATGTTATTGGGACAAGTAGCAAAACTCTAAGAATTAGATGGCGATACTATATCAACATTCATTTCCTCATTTTGATGACTGCATTGTGGTTGTGTAGGAGAATCACCTTGTCTGCAGCAAAAATTCGCTGACACATTTGAGAATGAGGTCAGCAACTTATTCTCAAATGGTGCAGAGGAGAAAAGTTCTTTGTAGCATATAATTACAACTTTCTATAACTTTGAGATCATTTAAAATATTTTTAAAGTTCTTTTTAAAGACTTGAAACAAACCTTAGGTTTAATTGGACGTAGGTTAAGAGTCTAGCATGACTTTCAGGTTTCTGGCATGAGCAAGTGAAGGGGTACCAATACCATTCAACAAGACCCTAAAATAGAAGGAACAGTTAGGATTGGGTTTTGCTAGGTGGCCAGTGGTGGGGGTAAAATGTTGGTGGGCAGGGGAGGTTAAATTCAACTTGAGATGCCTGTGGGGGCATCCAGAAGCAGCAGCTAAGAGCTAAGGATCCAGGTCTGGCACTCAGGAGTCTGGGCCAAAGACACAGAGTAAGAAACTATCAGTCTGTGGATGACAGTAGAAACCATCACACTAGGAGAGTTTATACTCTATCACGTTCCATAAACAATTTGACATGACTTACAAAAACACAGATAGTTAAAAGATTTAAAATACACATGTAAAATGAAGGAGTAAAGGCAAAAGGAAAATAAGAGGAGGAAAAAGTATGCCAGAGATGATGGCATATAAAAATGCATACCCAAAAAAATGCACCCAAAAATAATAGTACACCACAAGCCAGCAGGCAAATATGGCCCTAACGTTCCAATCAAAGGAGAACGTATAGCAAAGAGGAGCCTGTAAACACTGCATTTGGACACCCATCTAACATACAGTCTGTGTTCCTCAGCATTTACTAACAGTATAAACCAGGTATTTTCTGTATGAAAGAAAATAAGGATATGTTGTTTTCTGTGTGCTATCAAAATAGGCTTATACTTTAACATTACATAAATAAAACAGTCTAATGTTCTTTTAGTCATTAAAACACAAATCTATCTATATCCATGAATGCTTTCTCTTCATTTATAGGACCTAGAATAAATTGAGAATATTAATAACACTAATATTTGCATGGGGTTTACAGTTTGAAAGGCATTTTTATTTACTATATATTATTCCATTAAGTCCTTACACCATCTACTGTAACAAACAAGGCAGATGTAGACCTAATTTTACAGATTAGCAAATAGGTTCAGAGAGGTTAAATTACTAATCCCAAATTACATAGCTTACAAGTAAAAGAATTTGGACTGTAACCCTAGTTTTCTGACTCCACAGTTCACTCATTCATTTATTCATCCATCCATTTAAATATTTTTATTTTTTTATTCTATATTTTTAAGACAGGGTCTCACTCTGTTGCCCAACTAGAGTGCAGTGGCATCATCACAGCCCATTGCAACCTCAAACTCCTGGGTTCAAGCAATCTTCCTGGCTCAGCCTCCTGAGTACCTGGGACTACTGGTGTGCATCACCACATTCAGCTAATTTTTTTTTTTTTAAGAAATGGGATCTCACTATGTTGCCCAGGCTGATCTCAAACTCCTGTCCTCAAGCAGTCCTCCCACCAGGGCCTTCCAAAGTGGTAGGATTATAGGCAGAAGCCACTGCACCTGGCCTACAATATTTACAGAATGCCTCTCAGAAAACACTGCCCAATCTGTATTGTTGTTGTGAATATTAAAAAAAAAAAAAAGAACATGGGAATGCTTACAAAGTATGAAGCCTATGCAAATGTTAGCAATTTTCAAAGCATCATCCTTAGGTTCCCCATTTTAAAGACATTATCCCTTCTTATATTTTTAGGAAGCCAAATATAATACAGAAATAGAAAACATGCATGAAATTTGGTTGGGACATACTGAAAACTGCATATCTAGGAGAGGGGTGGGCTAAGATGAAGCTGGATAGGTAGAGGATGGATCATAGAAGACTGTCCTGCTAATGAGCTCGACTTTAGCTTGGGGTGACAGAGGACCACAGAAAGGTGTTAGGAGGGAAGTGCTGTGGTCTCAGCTGTGTTTTTAAAAGATCACTCAGATGACAGCATTAAATATGGATGTGAAGGAAAACATAAAGGCTAGTTAGGAGGCCACAGTAATCAGCTAGGACAGAGAAGGTACAAGCCTGAGCTAAGTGAGGGTGGCACTTAACTTTATGCTTATTTTAATCGGCAACATTATGTTGTCTCTGGTCTCTAAAACCTTGGAGGAATTGAGGCAGGCCAATAAGCCCTTAGAAGGAACAAATTTTAACAACCTGTACAAATAAACTAAGGACAACTGAAAAACTAAAACAGAATCATCCCTGGGAGTTACACAGTATAATTACTATTCTTATATTATTCTATTATTCTACAGGAAGCCTGCTTTAAAGTCATTAGTTCATTGTTTCTTTCTAATCTGACTGGTTCTCGGTAATTAAAGTTTTTATCAGTTACGGAATTCTCCATAGTGAGATAGAACAGCTGACGTCACATGCGTTATGCTTTAAGCAAAAACTAACACTCATTAACAAGATTACCTGTTGTGATTAAATAAATACAAACTGTTTGCAAAGTTTGTAAATGAGTACAAAACAGCATAAAAGTAAAACTTACACTTAGCACAAACCTTATTTTCTTCACTCTTCCAGCCCATGTAAGGCAGGGCAAGCTCTCATTTCTCACAGCTTCCTATGTCCCCCATGCATTGCCTAATAAACACCTATACTTCACTTTGTGCTGCTTTGGCTTACTCAATTGTATCTGCTAATAATGCCCAAGCATGTGGAACAAAACAGCAGTCCATGAAAGCAAGCCTGTGTCCTCTGCTTTATGGTGCTCTACATCACACAACATAGTTTCCAATAATGCATCGGGTTGTAAAAGTTGTACATATTGGGAAATCTCAAGAACGGCTACTTTGTGGAAAACATATTAATTACATTTACGAAAAGCTCTTAAATCTTTAGTAAAGGCTATAATTAATTTATAGAGTCATGAAAAGTCCAGAAAGGGTATTAGTGATAATACTAGAAAAGGGGAAGGAGTTTCATCTGGCCTCAAACTGCAAAGTTCATGTCTAATTTGACTGGTAAAAAAGGAGTCAGACCACATACTCTTTATTAAACTTGGACGGTATCTTAAAAGTAGTCTAGTCCAACGCCTATCTGCCCACTTCCAGGATAAAAATTCCATGTAAGACCCTGACCAGTGATTACATAGCCTATTCTGCCATCTCAATTTAAGAAAAATTCTCCTTCAAATATTCAAGTTTCAATTTGGCAGTTAATTCCAGTCTGCAGTTAAAAGGCACTAGCTGTCAGTCAGATCTCTCACCCAGTTCCCTCCTAAAAAGAAAAACTGACAGATCACAGGAGCTTTCTTTTGTAAACCAATTCTGGAACTTTCATGCTTCTTATTTGTTAGGTTAAAGGTTAAATTGCTGACCTGTGCCCTCCTGCTTAGCGGCCTTCCCCTTTTTCTGTAAAGCTTTATTTTGGGGCTGTATTTACATGGATTAGTCCCTTTTCACGCTAAGAAGGAATCTGTTCACAGCCAAAGCCTTAGTTCTGGTTGTACAAAAAGCAGCCACAATTATTCACCACTAGACAATGACCATATTGTGGATTTACAAAAAACCCACCCCAGCCATGGAAAGATCTGTTCTTGCTGCACAAAACAATAGAAGAAAAATCTTATCAAGCATTCAAGAGAAAGCAAACAAAGCAAGCCCACTGTGAACTTGATGAAGATGTCAAGCTCCTTTAAAATATATATATATAAATCAACAAAGAGGGGTTTTCTTGTAAAGTCTTGGGAGTGAGACTTTTTCTACTCTGAGTTTCCCTTTCTGGTTAAACACAGTCAGGAGCAGCAAGACATTGACAGCCAAGACCAGCAAATGCTGCCATTTTCTAAGCACGCTTACAGACACTTTTTTAAATGCACAATGCAAAGAGGCTTTCCTTTCCAAACATGCCCAGTGCAAATGCCAGGCAAATCATTTTCAAACTAGTACCATACTACACAGGCTCTTTCAGCAAAAGCAAAATTCTTGTCCCAACCTCTAAGGAATGAAGATAGGCTATCCCCACACGTCCTAATTCCTAATAAAAAGTTTCAAAAACAATTTTTAAAGGCCATTGGGTTTAATTAAACCATAGCTCCAACAAGATTTCTTCCTCTGACATCCATGAAGTATTATATATTAATACACCCTGTTTCTTTGGGATGGGTTTGAATGATGATCCCTGGTCACAGAAATAAACTTTCAGTGGGAACACTGTATATTTGTAAGGTGAGGACTTCACAGCTGCTACAAAAAGCAGAGTCCAGTCCTGAGTCCAGGACACAGCTGTCTAACAAGACATGAGAGCAAATACAAAGACTTTCTCCCAACAAGTCTTTAGGTAGATGGTTTCTATTGTCTTTAGGCTAACATGACCTAAATTCTCCATCAACAGAAATGTTCTTCAAGTAAAATAAAAAAGTAAAACTTTATCAGTGTTAGAAGTTGGCAATAAAAGCAACCCAAGAATCCGTAAAATGTAACTTTTAAAAAAAGTAATGCTACTTTCATTCATCACAGAGGAAAATACTAATACAATAAGTTAATGCATTTTTTTATCTCAGAAAATGGTTCACTTTAAAGTTTCTTACAGATTTTGGACTTAGAAAAACATTTCCATCTGTAACACAGCTTATCTTTGGCACAGCTCTTCTCAGCCTCTATTCCTCTACCTTCCTCCCCATCCTCCATCTCTTACCGCCACCCCTAAAAAAGGCAATACCAAAGATTTGGCCACACAAAAGTCCACAAACTTGACAGTATGATTAATGTCTTATTTGAAAAGGGGCTGAAAGTATAGACATAATAATAGGAAATGGTTGATCAAACTATAAAACTCTGATGCAGCCATCAGAAATTGATGAAAATGTTCACCATAAACATTTAGGTTTTACTTTTTCTCATTTAAACTGTACGCCAACTACAACTATGTCAAATGGTAATATTCAAAACTTAAAAGTGAGACTGTGATGGGGTGATTATAGTCTACCTTTTTCTCAAACTTTCTGTAATACGTTGTCTTTTTAAAAGCATTTTTAGTATGGTAATAAGTGCCGTGAAAATGAGAAAATTCTGGCCCATGGCCCTACTTAGAGGACTGTGACAACTACAGAAAATATTTCTATGCATAGCCAAGGCACAGTGTCCAGTTTGCTTACTTTGAATTACAAAATTTATGATCCCCAAGAAAATTAAGATGGCACTACAAGGACCAGAACACAAAGTAGGAAGTACTTAAACTCCTCACCAACTTCTAGGAGGAATGAGATTAGGGCACAAGCTACACTCAGAGTTGATTCAAATGTAAATGCTCTGCTTCCTCTCAAACAATGATAAACTCCCTCAGAGTTAATAGTTTCTCCCTAAGAGATTCATCTCTCTTTTCAACTTAGAGGTATGTTTTGGAGAAAAGGAAGAAACACATGGTGGGGCTTAGAGGAAAACCTTTTAAATTCTTTGTCATAAAAGCTGCAGAGTAAACTACATTTCCTTTACTAATCCTTCGAACACTTGTTAAACTCGAGTGTGCTGACAAATTTGCCACTGCAATCACATTTTGGTTTCTAACAAGTTAAAAAAAATACTTTGGTTGTACTAAATTGTATTACCATCTTCCTTGAACACCAAGTGAGAATTTATGCTGCCTTCGCAAACTGTTGAAAGAGGCACTCCCTGGGGAGAAATAACTTTTGGCACATTGCATAGCAAAGCTAAAGTTACAGAAGCAGGCTAAAATATCTTTCACTACACACATATTTTCTCTCCTTTCCCCTCTCTCTCTCCACCCAACACTTAAACACATGCCATGTCCTCTATAAGAAGCTGAGGGTGGGCATACGAACTGCCGTGGAAGACCCTGACTTTAAGTTCATAGTCTGCAAAACTTTTTAATTAAGTTTTAAATTAATATAAGGGGTTTTTTAAAGTATCTTTTCCATGTTGTTGGAACTATATTAACAAAACTCCATATTGCTTTACCCAAAAAAAACCCCAGAAAATCATTATCAAGAGTCACAAAGACTCTATAGTCCCCCCAGCTATGAAAAATAATATAGCTGTCCTTTTGTGTCAAGAGGCTGAATGAATGGAAAATAATTTGATGTGACAGGAAAAGAAAGAAAACTAACTAGGCACTAGTATTTTATTATATTTAATCTTCACAGCAACCCTAAAAGATAAGTATTATCAAACTTAGTTTGCAAATGAGAAAACTCAACAAAAAAGATGAGTAACTTCCCCAAGCTCAGATTGCTATAAGTTGCAGTGCTATAATTAAGACCCAAGTCCAAATTTCTTCCCACTATACCCACTGCTTCTGCGAGAGAAGAGGGTGGAGAAACAGCTTTTAGTGACACAAATTCCCATGATGCCAGACCACCAGGCAGTTTCCCAGGGGTGGCAGAAAAAGTCTAAAATGTAAAAAGTGTGGGCTGCCGCCGAGGCCTGGGGTAAATGCCCCATTGTACTCTGGGCAGTCTGATGGACACTTACTAAATGGAGAGGAAAAGGCATTCCTCGCCTACTGAGACGAATGTGAGCGCGCCTTCCTTTAAACTTTTCATCCTGAGCACATCTGCTCATAGAAAAGGCAGAATAACATCTTCCCGAAAAATTGCTTAAGAGAAAACTACAACAGAATTCTTGCCTCAAACATAAATACCCTCTCCTAGATGAACCCAGAGATTTCCATTAAAAAACAGAATATAGCAAATCCAGCAGCCATTCTACTCACTGGTAATGAGATATTTATCAACAATGAAACTGCAGAGATTAATTAAAATATCAAGGTACTCTGCAATAAGTTGGAATTGTGCCAACTCATTTATTGGTCCAACAAACATGTACCAGTCACTGCTTTAGGTGCTCAGGGCACATTAATGAACCAAGTCAGCAAAGATCCTTGCCCTCATGAAGTTGATATTCTCAGGCTGAGCATGATTGCACAGGGTCCCTTCAAGCTTATCAGAATCTGACTGAAAGTCATACTTTTGATCAACAAAAAGAAAAATAAATATTCCTCCAAGGCTTTGCAAATGCTTTTCCTTCTGCTGGAATATCCTCTTCCCATCCCCAGCACCTATCACACTTGTAATAAATATTGATGAATGGATTAACTGTGGTTTTTTTTTAATCTTTCAAAACAAAAAGAGGAAAATGTAGCAGTAGTCAGCTCTAAATCTCAACTTAAATTGGGTCTAGACCTGAGCTTTGATCCTGCAGCAGGCCCAGAGAAGCCTAAACAAAACCCGAGTCAACTCGATCTCCATTCAGCAAACATAAGAAAAATTAGGTCAGCTTGTTCCAGGGTCCACCCCAGGGATTAAGAACTTTTTAAAAGCCTAACCTGGACTTGCTAGGGCTGTCAGAGGTAAGAAAGAAACCTAAAGAAGCCTCCCCAAAGGCTTGGGGCCTGGAATGGCCTTAGGACTGGTCCCAATGCCCTGCTATCAAGTGTACAGAATGAAAGAGCCCACAATAGGATCAAGTGACAACATTCCCCAGTTCAGACTCGAAGTGATCCTGAATTTCTAGTTTGAAGGATCAAAACAAACAAACCCAACTTATTTTTTTTAATGGTAGTTCAAACTGAAAGTTACTCTATGCCATGTCCTGTGCGTAATTCTTTACATTTTTCCTCATTTAATCCTCACAACACTATATTACCATCATCATCCCTATTTTACAGTTTAGGGGACTAAAACAAGGAGAGAGATTAAGTAATTTGCCCAAAATCACACAGGGGTGTGACCTATATGGGAGAACCCCAATTTGAATCCAGATGATCTGACTCTAGGAACTATGCTCTCAACCATATTTCACTAATTATATTTTGGGGGCTTAGGAGTGGAGGATATTTCTATTAACCAAAATATTCAGTAGGAAGAAGTCAATTAAACGTTCTGCTTAGCTGATTTTTATACTTCATTGAGGGCCATGATAAAAGTATTTTTCATTTCAGCCCTTGTAGAAAATCTTTCCCAAATATTTTTGTCAATTTTCCTCTCACAGTAAGTACAACCTAAAAAACCAATGGAAATTTCTTTTTATATTCAAGACTCCAATTCCATCATTCTAAGTATCTATGATCATTACTGCTGGGGATAAAAAACTGGGCTAAATATACACTAACATTAGACCATATTCTAGAAATGGGCTACTTTAATAAATCTCTGATACTAGCTTATTTTTCTCAGCATCTGGCTCTTCTCACAAGTAGACAGTTGAAATAAAAACTCTGGTAACTGAGGATTAATCATTGGGTTCTTGTTAAACTTTAAATGCAACACATAAGTGGAGAAAAAATAAAGATAGGTTGATCATTTTAAATTATTCATGTACCCAAAGTGTGTTTTTCTGGGAACAACTCAGAATCAATCTTACATTTTCTGAAAAAGAAAATTGGTCAATTCAGGCAGTTTTCTTTTCATCAAGTTTTCATATCATTGATATAATAGTAACTATTATTATTCTATTATTTGAATCCTTTCAAAAAGGAATTTAAATAAATTCTATCAGAAAGATTTCATCTCAATATCACAACTGCAGGAAGTTTTGTTGTTTGTTTTTGGTTTGCAATTTGGGGTTTTTATGTTTTTAACTTAAGGATGATGTTAAATTAAGTCACCACAAAAAATGCCTACTTTGTACTACTTCCTGTGTTAGGCATTTTAATACATATTATCTTTCATTTATAAAACAACCTGCCAGGTAGATAGAAGTGCCATTTAAACAATGGGCAAAGTAGAACTTAGTTTAAATAACTTTCTCAAGACCAAACAATGAGTGAGTGGCAGAAGAAATCTGAACCCAAGTCTGTCTGATTTCAAAGCCTAGACTTTCCATTACATTGTTTTTATTACAAATTATCCAAGAAAATACTTAATGACATTGTTATCATCTAGACAGCAAATTATCTGCATCTATTTTCTCCTCAAATAAGGCTTCGTGATAGCAAAAATTCTAATGCCTAAGAACACATTAAAGGTAAGAAAATTGTCTTTAAATCAAGCAACTTATTAAAGTCTCCTGCTGGGCAAAGCAAGCTCATAGTGGTATCTTTAGTAAAGTTTTCTTTTTCTAATGAAAGCCTTTAAGCAGACTGCGTATTTTCAATGCAACATAAAGAAGGAAACACAAAATGTGTTGTAAAATAATACCAAAAGAAGTTCAAAAGCTAGAATGCAACTTCCTAAAGATTTTTTTAAAAAGTCTTCTAAGCATTGCAAACATGAGGTCTAGTTCCTGTTTTATAGAGCTAGCACTCCATACAGTGTACCAAAGTCTAAAGTGAATGCTCAAAGAATAGGTGGTGAAAGAATTAAATGTCATGTAGCTTCCTGGGGATATCAGCCTTAGATGGCAGTTTAAGAAACCTAAAGATCTACATTTTTAAGCATTGAAA
Source organism: Indri indri (assembly GCA_004363605.1). NCBI lineage: Eukaryota > Metazoa > Chordata > Mammalia > Primates > Indriidae > Indri > Indri indri. Next base: position 16,143 of record RJWJ010016889.1, on the reverse strand, counting down.
CTTTATCATTTTAGTTATAAATATTTCCAAACTAGGTTAAACATCTGCTTTTTTGAAAAGAATATTTTGAATACAACATTTCCCTGATGGCTGCAATGGACATTTGTTTGGGCTGCCATTCTCCTTTCTTCTGGTAATAGCACCAGAGTTTCCTCTGGGGAACGACCCTGCCCCATTCTCAGGCTATGGGATCCAGGTGGCAGTGAATAGCCCCCCCAACATACACACTCCCTTATCCTCCAATCAACAACTCAGAGTCACCTACCAGGAGTCATGGTGATGGGTTCATAGATGGGTAGATGACCCAAACCGGGCCTACCTATTACAACCAGCCCTTGGACTAAGGCTCAAAATACTATAAGACATCCTTCTTCTATTTGGGTAGCTAAACTATAAGCTTGGATTTGTTAGTAGCCATCTTTGCCATCATAGAGGGAGCATCTGCCCAATATAGGGAGCACCTACACAGAAATGAACCCAACACAGAAGACAAAGAACCAAGAGATACAACAAATCTCTGAAAACCTGAGTAGAAGACCTAGATCCAGCAGAAACCAAAGCCAGTTTTACAACTGGACTTCTCAGCGTTGAGAGCCAATAAATTCCCCTTTTTGTTCAAGTCAGATTTATTAATAGTTGGGTTTCTGCCACTTCCAATGAAAAGGATCCTGACGAATACGATGATTTAATGTCATCAACATGATCAGTGACTGCGCTGAGCAATATAACACAGGGAAATCCTCAGGGTATATTAAAGCACTTACAGCATTAGCTACGGGCTTTTCCATAAATAAAGAACTTAAGTTTTAATAGATGGACTCTGAGAAATCTACTTTGTCTAGTTATTTCTAGTTTCTATTCTTCAGCTATGTTAAATTGATAACAGTTGCTGAATAGCAGAGTTCTAGACAAGCATAAACTCCTGCCTTAAACAAAAATAATAATTTAAAATAACAACAGCTTCATTTATAAAGAACGTTCCATGTGCCATGCACTGAGCATTCCCATTTAATTCTTTGAACTGCATAAAGTATGTACTATTAGTACCCCCGTTTTTACAGTTAAGAAAACGAGGTTCTGAGACTGTGATGTAAAGGTCACTTTAAAAAAAAATTCAACAAACTCATTGCTCACACGGATTTTAAAATTTAGTAGATCAACAAATTCCTGGTCTACCTAGAAGGCCAAAGGCCTAATACTGTGAACTACTAGTATAGCAAGAAGAACCACATAGGCATGAATAAACCAAATATTATGAGACTCCTGTATATCATAATTTATACCCAGATGGCCCCTAAATTGCACTGTTGAGGAATAAGAAGAAATCTGGAATCTGCTTCAAATAAGCTTACCTATATATAGGTATAAGCAAGACATAATTTCTGCCCTCATGTAGCCCCATTTTTCTTACCAATATAATTGGGATAATACTTCTTACTTCATTAGGTGGTGGACAAAAGCTTTATTATAATGAGCTCTCATTAGGCTCACCTCTAGTTTAAAGAAATAATCATTATTATAGCAGTTTTGAGAAAAAAAGAGACAAGGCACATTATAATTCTCAAACCTAGAACTGAATTTTTTAAATCAGTTTAAAAAGTACACTGAGATGAGGTTTCACACCTCTGTCCCAAACAAGATTTTTATCTAACTAGCATGTCAACTACTTGGAGTCAGGAAAATTTACAAAAATGTTTTTAATAATCCATGTCTTTTTAGTGAGTGGCAATTTGTCCCAACTACATCACCAAGAATTAGGGTCCATACCTTAATATTCCATAAAATGGATTCACTTTCACTGGAAAATTGAAGGGAAAAAAAATAAAAGCTGAACTAATAAGGCTGAGCAAAAAACAAAAAAACACAAGAATCCCTTGTATAGTTCATGAATAAAACCATATCTCCCCCAATTTTCTGTACAGGCATGATTTCTCTTCCCCCACATTAACATTATCTGAGTTTTCTAACCACTACATGTGCAGGTAATATTAACCAGTTATTTTTTGGAAGATGCCACAGGAATGAAATTAAAATGCTGATTCTACAATTTGGTGGTTGTCCAATCTGGGCATGTTAACCTCTTTGAGCTTCAGTTTCCTCAAACGTAAAACCCATTTTAGAGAGCTATTCAAGGTTTAAGAAAGTAATACCAAGAAAAGTGACTGGCACATAAGAAGGACACAATAAAAGTTGGCTATTTTATTACCATTGTTCAAGCTTGCTGTGATTCACTACCTTTACTGTTACTGAAAATGAATAAGATGATAATTTAATATCTCAAGAATATTTTAATCTGGAATAAAACTTGACTCTTAAAAGAACCCCCCCAATACCACTTCTAAAGAGACAACATAGTTTTAGTCAATTTTTAAAAAATGTTTAATAATATTGAGTATCCACTGTGACCACAGATATTCAGGCAAAGCTCCTGGACCACAATTACAGTCCTGTAAAATGAAAGCTGAAGTTTCACATCTGGCTCTCAATACCTTAAGTCGGCAAAGACTCAGTTTTCTTCATGACACTACTAATACAGAAATGTGGATAGTTATTTAAAAGAATTTAAGCAAAGGTAACTGAAAAACTCAGCAACCAAAGCACCATGTCTTACGGATTCCTTTCACCGAGTTCCTACGACAGTTTCTTAACTTGACCCTCCCCTTCTTTCTAAAAAGTGGCCACTGGGCTCGTGTACTGAAAATGCTTGGAGTAGGGCAGACACAGGAGGACACTGGTCTGCCAAATAGCCCTGAAGAACCTGATGCTGCCACTCTCCCAGTGCTAAGCGTCTGCCCAAGAAGACTGCCTGCAGCAGGCTCAGAGATGCCAGCTGTAATGAGACACTTGTGTTTGAAACGCATTCCAGAGTTTCTTCATGCCAGTATCATCTGGTCATGGGACCTTGCAGGCTGATCTCTCTTGCAAGAGCACCCTCTTCTGAGACCTTTGGTCACACAGGCTGAATTCAGCTTTGGGAGCTTTCACTACTTGAGGTGACTGTCTTGGTTTTCTGGGATCCCTATTTAAGGGTGGGTTCTTGAACAAATATTATCAATTAGAGTACACAAAATAGAATGTGGCAAAAAAGCATTAAAAAAATTAAGAACAAAGTAGATCAAAGATTTACTTAAAACAACCTAACTTCTTTTTAAAGCATTAAAATCACATACCTAAATGACAAACATTATACACAAAGATGTTCACTGGCATCATTTACAACAGGAGAACCTTGGAAACAATCTAAAGACTTAATTATAAGTAAATATAGCATATAAACATGAGGTAATAATTCACAGCTAGGAAAATGATTTTTATATAGCTATATTAGTAATTGCAGGAAAAGCTTAACAATTGAGAGCAAGAAAAAAGTTTATGTATTTTATTTATTCATACATTCTCTCTTTCTCTCACTCACTCACTCACACATACACACACATACACACAAGGAAATAAATATACCAAAATATCAACAGTAGTTATTGAGTGATGATTTTTCTCTTCTTTATAATTTTTCAAAAAATGTTAAGTTTTATATACTCAAAAACTAATCAGAAAACAAGATACTAAAAATTTAAAGATGAATGGAAAAAACACCAGGATAATCTGTCAATATGTATTAAATAACTTGAGAAAAATTTTAATACATATTTTTATTTACAATGAGAACATACCACAGTATAAGAAAAATTGTAAGAATGAAACTTCCACAGAAGTTTATAGAACAAAATGTATACTAAATCCTCCAATTAAAGATCCATAAAGTAGTTTCAGTGCTTTCTAACCCACCTTCTCACAGTGGGGAATTAATCCCTCTGGGGGACGCAAACAAACTTCAAAGAGAAGATTATGCCCAGACACTAGTACTGTAGGGTGTGGGTTTATATCTAAGTTTGTTCAGATACTTTGGCATAGATCAGAGATGCAGATCCAAGGAACAAAGACTAACTTTAAAGCAGATTCTTTGCAATCATTTAAAATGGCAAAAATAATGCATTAAATAATATCAGAAAAAGGCAAACTTTACATGTTTTATTAAAAACAAACAAGAAGGCTGTAGAAGTAGACAAAAGGTACCTAAAATCAAATATTAAGTGACAGTGTATTCACTGGTAACACATAACTAGAAAATCTTATGAATTCCCAAAGTAAGTACCATGAGTTTGGTTTGTGTATCCAAATTTTATTTGTACAATCTTTGGAAAGTGTTCCATTCAGCATTAGGGGTCTTAATACAATTTCTAAGTAGAACTGACAGATCACACGTCCCTTCCACAGATGTCATGACATACTCTTCAGAGCACAGAACACATGAGGGATAGTTTTCAATACATGTCTTCACTAGCACAGACATGAAAAGTAATCAATGGAAAAAAGAACCATCCTTAAGGTTTAGTAATATTTCTTTCTGGCCTATCTCACATCTGTCACCTTTTTATTAATATCATTAGGTAAATTTTTAGGTATAATGTGAAGTACCTGATTACTTTATAAAATGTTTTGAGTAGAGGCATAGCATATCATAGTAAGTCAGCTTTATTTACTTTCCCACTTTTTGAAAACCATGAATAAGAATCAAATTTAGGGCCGGGCGCGGTGGCTCACGCCTGTAATCCTAGCACTCTGGGAGGCCGAGGCGGGCGGATTGTTTGAGCTCAGGAGTTCGAGACCAGCCTGAGCAAGAGTGAGACCCCGTCTCTACTAAAAATAGAAAGAAATTAATCAGACAACTAAAAATATATAGAAAAAATTAGCCGGGCATAGTGGCACATGCCTGTAGTCCCAGCTACTCGGGAGGCTGAGGCAGAAGGATCGCTTGAGCCCGGGAGTTTGAGGTTGCTGTGAGCTAGGCTGACGCCATGGAACTCACTCTAGCCTGGGCAAGAGTGAGACTCTGTCTCAAAAAAAAAAAAAAAAAAAAAAGAATCAAATTTAGAGTTTAACTTTTCTGGATACTAATCATCTAACCGAAAACTAAAATCCTTGGTAGATTAAAGACCTAAATGTAAAAGGCGAAACTGTATCTCTCTTAGAAGAAAATATTGGAAAATAGCTTTGTATCTGTAGGATACGAAAATACTGATAAATTATACTATTGATATATTAACACAAAGAAGTTTTGATCAAAGATACCATTAAGTGAAAGACAAACCACAGAACAGAAGATACTCACAACACATATAACCAGATAGTTAATAACCACAATATATAAAAAATTTCTTATAAACCATGAGGAAAAGGTAGAAAACTCAATTTAAAAAATGAGCAAGGGACTTGAACAGGCACTTTACAAAAGAAGATATTCAAGAGGCCAATAAGCCTATGAAAAGGTGCTCAAGCTCATTAGTCATCAAAAAATGCACAGCCGTCAGGTTGGCAAAAATCAAATTTAACTGTACTAAGGGCTCATGAAGCTGTAGAGCAATAAGGACCACCAAATACTGCAGATGGGGGTGTAAACTAGCACAGTCAATTTTGAAGAACAGTTTGGCATGACCCAATATTCAAGTATGTTACACATCCTATGGAAATGCATGTTTACATGCACCAAGATTCATGTATAAGAAAGATCACAGCAGCATTGCTGGTCATAGCCAAAAACTGCAAACAATTTCAAATGCTGTCAACAGTAGAATGAATAACTAAATTCTGATGTAATTCTATAGTATAATACACAGTGATAAAAAAAAAATGAATGATTGTAACTCCATACAACTTGGAAGACCTGTACAAACATAATCAAGCAAAAAAGCAGCAAAACTACATATAGAATAATTCTACTCCTGTAAATAGAAACAGGCACAATGAAATTATGTTTTTCAAGGACGTTTACTTATGTAGTAAAACTATGAAGAAAAACAAAGAAATGATTATTATAAAAGTCAGGATAGTAGTTACCTGTGAAGAAAGGGAGGCAGGGGCCTCTCAAGTGCTGGTCAAACCCACCTCCAACATTTACAGGGCCCAGGCAAGGGTACGAATAGAGACCCACACACCATATGTCTAAATATTTAAGTATGTGAAAGTTATAAAACAAGCTTACGAACTATTAAATATGTTCTATCCTCCTGTCATGAAGAATATACCTTTATAACTACCCAGAAGGCCAGCTTCATATTGAGAATTTTTGCATTCCTTAGAACTCATGCAGAAAAGTAGCAGTGCAGGGAAAACCGGCCACTGGCTCACACTGCCCACTGCCCCCTCCCCATCCCGCACTGCAAGGGACCTCACACACAGGCATGCAATTAACCTTACCCACAACCTCTATCCCATACCCTACCCCCCATCAACAGCTACACTTAGGGCACCCTTAGGCCTAAGGGTGTATTTACCAGCCACACAGTCTACCTTCTGGAGGACGGACAGCAGGGAAGAGACCCACACCGGCTCTGGAAGCAAACTTAGAGCCATTTGGGCAAGCAATTCTGAAATCCTGGGTACTCAAAGCATGGTCTAGGATAGAAGGATCAGGCTCCGAGTGGACATGTGTGGTACGCCCCAGAGACTCCTTGCTCTATGGGACGGGGCACTGTCAAAGAAGGGGCACAGCAGAGGCCTCTAATGCACAAGGGGTCCCTCTTGCCAGGACCAGTATTTCCTAGAACCAAGCAACATTGTATTTCTTAACCTGGATAGCAGTAAACACGGCTACTCACTTTATAATTGTTTGTTAAACTGCACATATAAGTTTTAGGCAATTTTTTCACAAATAATGGGACAGATACCACATGCCTGCTGATATTATGCACTACGGAGGACACACATCACTTCTGAGGTACTTTGGCCAAAAATCCATAACCTGAATCTAATCATGAAGATACAATCAGACAGATAAAGATCCATGAAATTTCCACAAAACAGACTCAAATTCTTCAAGAACATGTCAAAATAGGCAAAGAAAGGCTATAAAATTATTTCAGACTGAAACAAACTAAACAGATACAAAAACTAAATGAATTGCATGATCCTGGACTGGATTCAGGGGAAACTGCTATAAAGGACACCATTGAAACAATATTGATTGAATTTAAAGGTGGACAATCAACATTTTATTAATGTTAAATTTTCTGATTTTGATAACTGTACTAGAATTATATAAGAAATGTCCTTATTCTTAAGATATATACCCATAAGTGTTTAGGGATGAAGAAGGGTCATAATATCTGCAACTTATTCTTTAACGATTCAGCAAAAATTCTGTGTGTGGGGTGAGTGGTAATAAAGCAAATGTGGCAAAATTCCCTTCACGACCCAATGGTCTCCATGCACAATAAAAGGTATAACTTAACTTGGATGTTAACTTTTTATTTCTAGGACAACCATAAATTGTATGTTTCACAGACTTCATTAGATAATCCAGAAGGTGGAACACAGTTACCCACATTTGCTATCAAGGGAAATCCACTCATGTAACAACTATTGGTGACATTGTACAAAGTCCTGGTGACACGGAGAGATGTGTACAGTGTGGTCACTGCCCTCAAGAAGGCAACTTATCAGAGAGAAGAGGACTTGAAACAAAAATCCCGGCCATCCCACACATAGCTACCTATATTCTCTTGGTAAGTTATTTCACCGAAGATTCTATTTTCTCATAGATATAATGGGAATGTGACTACTACCTTTAAAGGCTGTAGTGTAAGGATTGTCACCACAGATGTGAGCATGTAGGATAACAGAACAGTACTCAATAAAAGGTAGCTATGTTTACAATTATTACAATCTAATTAAAATAATGAAATGGAAAATATGCCCAAGGTTGTAAAGCCAATTAACAGCATAACTACCATTGGAATCCTGATTACTCCAAGTTTTCTAGACCAAGTATATTTACTCTCCCTAAACACCAAATAATATATGCAAGTGTTTGTGTGTGTGGACCAGGAGTCCTTAGCATATCCTTAAACAAAATGCGTTACTCTCTTAGGTACCAAGAAAAAGAACACCAGAACATAAGGTTATTTTTCTCATTAACCAAGAAAGATTTTAGGTCAGGAAGTGACATACGCTGCCTGCACAAGATACCCTAACCTTATCGAAGACTCACTTGTCCAGAAATACATATCCAAATTAGTCCAAAAGTTAAGCCAGAGGAGGTGTTTCATTCAACTAATTTCCAACCTCCTTTTACCAGCAGACATAAAAGTTACTAAATTAAGTCCATTTCAAGCATCTCCTTCTAGTTTAGTGGCAGAGAATTCCCTTTATATTATTTTGTATCCTATAACCTAACTCTAAGCCTTCCTCATTAGCAAGATGACAATATTTCACACTAAATAGTTGACTTCCAGGCATCTGTGAAAGATGCAAACCAAGACCCAACAAATACAATAAACAAAGCCATACTTCAAGCCTGTTATGTTTGAACTCTTAATTCAAACTATTTTATTCTCCATTCTTCCCGGAATGATGTGGGCACAAATTAAAAGGAAAAGGTACTTAAACATACCTAAAGATAAATAACGGTTTCCTCATATTATTCATATTATCCCATGTGCATGGCTATCTCACACAATAAACAAACACACCATATCATAATCAAACATGAAAAGTACCTGAAAGAGTGCCACCTGTCCTAGGATAGGCCACTTCGACGTACACTTCAAACGTGGTCTCTGGATTTTGCCTACGAAAGAAACAGATCATGATTACTGACAAGAAACCAGGCAGCACGGAACACGTGGGCTGCAGTGTAAGGCAGATCTTCATTAAAATCATTAGCTGCACGACTTAATCGCCGTGCAACTTTGGACAAGTTACTCAACTTCTCCTAGCCACACCTTCCTAGTCTACAAAATGAAAACACCTAGCCAGCAGAAGTATTGTAAAACTTAAAGAAAATACACGAAAGTTGCCTAGGCACAATGTCTGGCACATAGTAGGCTAGCCATTACTTTGATTTCACAGAATGTCATAGTTCCAATTTCCACAGCTGGATCTAAAAAGCCAGAGGCAGAATTTTGGGGAAACTCAGATCAAGGCAATACCTTGAAGCCCTCTCCCCCATGTTCCAGGATAAAACACTCATATGACAAAATTAACTTGCTTAATTACAATTTTTAAAGGCTGAAACAAGAAGCTGTTAAACAGTCCTATTTTACTATTGTGAAGACAGGATGCTAATCTAAATGTAAGGCATTGTTCCCACATAGGGGCCTTCACCCGTATTGGCAATGGCGACTATATGAATGTTCATTATTATATCCTTTTGCTTTATGTCATAAATATTTCCAGCACTAACAGAATGCTAATAGTTGTTAATTCTAAATAAAAACATTATGGTTATATTATCTTTGTATTTTGTCTTTAATTTAAAAACTACAATAAAAAGATTATTTCCGCATTGAATAAAAATCATTTAGCAGGAGAGAATGTTATATTTTCAAATATCTACAATTTAATTCTATTTTAAACCTGACAACAAAGTCCAAATAAGAAATTTTCTGAGCTGCCTAATCAAATCTAAGGGTTAATTTAAAACAAAATAAATACTTTAAATCTGCCTAGTAGAATTTACTTTTCAAAATAACTATCTCACTTGTCTCATTTCATCCTCATCATAATCCTGCAAGGTAGGTGTGTCAGGCATTCCTCTCACAATACAGGTAGGTAACCTGAGGCACTGAGAGTCTAAGTGACTTGTCTGTGATCCCACAGCCAGTCAAAAACACAGCCAGGACCAGAACTCACACCTCCTGGCTCTCAAATTCTGTGTTTCATTGATTCTAAGATGTACTTTCTCCCCCGACATTCTCATCTCTCCTACAACCTATAGCATTTTATAATTCTAAATGGCAGCAATTTCTTTTCTTAGTAACACAAAAAATAATGGTTCATCTCATAAATAGTGGCATCTTAGATTCAATAAAATATGGTAATACTCCCCCTACTTCCTTAGGAAGGAGAAAGAAAAATGTGTGATTTGTGAATCAGAGATCTACTTATTTCTCTTGTAAAGGATCGTCATCTCTTCAGAGAAGGAAAACATGAGCTTTTGCTTTACATAGAGTTGGCTACTCTAAAATTCAGGGTATTTAAATATACCATGTCAAATAAGTTATTTTAAAAATCAGACACGAAATCAGAGTATCTTACTTTAAAAAAAAAATAAACTGAAGTTTCAAGGAGGCCTTAAAAAAATTTGTGCTCTTTTTCTCCCTGCAAGAGGGTACAAAATGACTTATAAAGTTAGCATCCTTTGGTACCAAACATTTGTCGAAAATGTCATATGAAAACACCCCTTTCATTCAAAAGATCTCAAGGTAGAGCATTTAATGAAAGAAAGGAATGTTCTAAGGTCATCTTTCATGAATAATAGTATAATCTGAAGAACATCAGGAAGATTCCCTCTAAAACCTAAAAATGTCTTTCCTAAGCCTATTTTTCAACTGGCTGAATTTCACCTCAGAATTTCACTCCTCTGGAATTAAGATAACAGCTTTCAACATGTTTTCTATAGGACCCTAGGATGCCGTGGAGGTTCTTCAGAGCTTCCACATATTTTTTTACTCAAGTTACTATTTTTTTTTTTTTTTTTTTTTGAGACAGAGTCTCACTCTGTTGCCCTGGCTAGAGTGAGTGCCGTGGTGTTAGCCTAGCTCACAGCAACCTCAAACTCCTGGGCTCAAGCGATCCTCCTGCCTCAGCCTCCCGAGTAGCTGGGACTACAGGCATGTGCCACCATGCCCAGCTAATTTTTTCTATAATTTTTAGTTGTTCAGATAATTTCTTTCTATTTTTTTTTAGTAGAGACAGGGTCTCGCTCTTGCTCAGGCTTGTCTCGAACTCCTGACCTCAAGCAGTCCTCCCACCTCACCCTCCCAGAGTGCTAGGATTACAGGTGTGAGCCACTGTGCCCGGCCTCAAGTTACCGTTTTTTTATTTATTTTTATGCATTTTAAAAATTGAGATAACATAAGCATGCAAAGGTGTTACAAATTTTAAAACACTGTAGCACGAACACATCAACCTGTGCCATGGGGTATTTTGCACAGCTCTGCTATCTCTCTCAGTGAAAAATGTCCTAACATTGTCTATATTCATTGTCTCTGCTTCTTCTTTCTCTCTTCAACACACTTCAACCAGGCTTGCGAACCCACCACACCACTGAAACAACTCATCAAGGTCACCAAAGACCTCCGCATTGCTAAAATGCTCCATTCTCAGTGCTCATCTTACTCAGCAGCATTTGACACAGCTGATCGATTTACCCTACTCCTTAAAACACTTTCTCCCTTGCCTTCCAGGATATCATTCTCTATTAAGTCCTCTTCCTCCCTACCTTACTGGCTACTTCTTTGCTAGTTCCTTTTCATGTTAGCTCTCCTACTCTTCCTGTCTACACTCATGACTTAGGTGATATCATTCAGTCTCTTGCCTTTAATTACCATGCATATGCCAGCATGCTCCAAATTCACGTCTCCAACCTGACTTCTTCCCTGACTCCAGATTCCCTTATCCAATTGTCCAATCAACAACCACACTTAGACATCTAAGGAATAAAGGAAGTACAGACTAGCCTGCCTTCCTGAGGTCTAAAAGATTTCAATAAATGATCAACCAGTTCCATGATTCTCAAACTTTGCATGTATGGTAATCACCTGGAGAATTTCTGGGGTTGGATCCAAGAATTAGCATTTCTAACAAGTATCCAGGTAATACTGATGCTGCTGAATCGGTGACCATACTTTAAGAACTACTAATCTAGTTAAATGGAATTCTTCCAAATAATTTAGTATATACAATACAAACATAGGGTATACCGCCATAATCCATCATTTCAACAGTGCTTTTGCAATAAAAAATACATTTCAAAGAAAAAAGGCACTTGTGGAAACAATGAAGCTTACTCCTCTTCTTCTACTATTGCCATCCATAGTTACTGTCTCACTCTAATAAGGAATAATAAAGCCACCTAAGATTCTTACTCGGTTCAAACTCCTGGCAGACTTCTATTACAGGGAGCCAAAGATTATGACAGTCTCTCAAAAAAAAAAAAAAAGAAAAGAAAAGAAAAAAACTGACTAAAATGCTAAGAACAAATTGGTCTATAATTATAAGTTATAGTCATGCTTCTCCATGACCGTTTACATGTTGCCTTATGGAAGAAGTGGTGACTAATGTTGTGACAAGTTATATAACACACCAACAAATATACATAAGTTATTTTAAGGGCCAGTGAAGCCAATGCAGATGGAAGCATTTTCTACTTCTCTGCAAATCAAAAAATAAATTTAAAAGTATCTCCTCTACATGCAAATGACCAAGCAACCCTTAATTAATATTTCCAATAAGCCTGTAAACAAGTAAGACCACAAAAATTTCCAGAGTATCTCTGAGACCACCTTGGGACTGCTTATTCCTTCATTACTCTTCAAGATGCTCAATATTTTTAACTACTTGGCTAAAGGAACTGAAAATCCTATTTCTGTCCTATTAACACTCACTGCTAATTTGGTACACATAATGATGCTGAGAATACCACACTGAGAGCCAATTTTCCAATACGGACCCAAGTTTTCCCAGAACACCTCAGGATATATCTTAACATATTACCATGGAAATGTCCTGGTTCTGCCATGATATCCCATTATTAATTGCCTTATTCTCCTATACACTCCATGATCTGGAATGCTGCCCACCTGCCAAGCAGATTTTTTTGCCTCCCACCCTCACCTCCTGCAGCCTTGCACCCTAAGATCTAGCCACACAGAACTACTTGTAGCTCTCTCAACAAACCACGCATGCTCCAATTCTCTGATAATAATACCATTACCGTACTACTACCACCGCTTACTGTTTCCTAGGTGCCAGGTATGATCCCAAGCACTTCACATGCATCATCTCAGTTAGTCTTCAATAACATTATAGGTACTATTACCACCCAGTTTAGAGATGAGGACTCTGAAGCTCACAGAGGATAAACTGGCCAAAGACAAATTGAGCAAGCAGCAGAATCAGCACCGAACTAACTCCAAAGGCACTAACCACTTTACTAGCCTATGTTATTCAGCTGCTCTTCTTTAAGGAAAGGTCTTTCCAGGCTTTTTCACTTGACAAACTCATTCATCAAACCTCAGCTCAGGTGTGTCCTCCTCTCTAGGACACGTTCTCCAACCCCCGACCCTCACAGCCTAGACTGGGTTAAGTGACCCTCCTTATGTTCCCAGGGCACCCTGTGCTTCCCACTCTACAGGTTCTCGCCACATTCAACCCTGATGCAATTATAATTACCTGGGGAGCTTTTAAAAATTCTGATGCCCAGTCTACACCCCAGACCAATTAAATCAGAATCGCCAGGCATCGATATTTAACTCAACTTATTTCAAAGTGCAACAGAGATTGAGAAAAACTGGTGTATCTCAGATTAAATGTCTGTCTTCCCCACTAGACTGGCAGCTTCTTGAGGGCACCAATTGTGTCTTCTCATGAGCCTAGTCTGACACCTGGCACAAGAAATGTTTCACGAATGAGTTTTCCTCCCATGTCTGACATGTAGTTTCCAGCTTCCACTAACTGCTTCTTTCTCTGACAACAGGTAATCTACAGACTACACACTGCTCACACCTAACTACTACTCTTTAAAGACGTTTTCCTTTGGAGTCAAAGGTTTCAAGAAGTCACACCTACTGACAACAACCTCAGCTCTTAAATACAGAAAAATGACAGACACAATCAGCTAAAAGGTGTTTGAAAGAAGGGAGGTCTGCTCAGTTCTTCCTTCTGGGAGAATGAAGGCTGAGAGTAAGCCAAGAGAACGTTTCTATTCAATACCTCTCTGCTGAACACAATCCTCAGTGATTCACTGGAAGGGCCATGCTCGTTGCTCAGGGCCTGTTCTCAAAACGATTAAGTACACTCAGCTTGAAGTCATGAAACAGACAAAGGCTTTGACAATATACAGGCAGCAGAAAAGCTTAATGGCTTTTTCCCAAAGCATCATGCTATTGATCACTCTGCTGGATCATCAGCTTTCAATTAGGATCTACTTTTCTTCAATTATAACATATGAGATTAGGAGAAAAATGTAACACTAACTCCTCACAAAATGAATCTGTGCTGCATATGGTAACCATGCCACAATTTTAGGCCCTCATCCTTTTAAGTGGAATTTAGAGCTGCAGACCTGAAATGCACACAGTATCAGGACCCCTTAGTCATTTCACAGCCTCCAAAACTTCAAACCAGCTTCAGCACAGTGTTTCTTAAGTTACAAACTTATATGCTAAGGGGGCTGAGGTATAATGTTTCAAAATTCATACCAAGTGAACTGTCTTAAAGTTGACAACATGGTCAAAAGAAACTGTAGACACTTCAGAACATGCTAGCAAACATCACCTAATAAACATTGTTTTCTTTAAGCTAGACAAACAAGCAAAAAGGTAGTGTTAATATTTCCAACAAGTCTCCATTTGTTTCAGTGGACTCTGAAAGCCGTTTTTTCCAGGCTGAAAACGCTGTATCAAAGGTTGCTTTCTAACCTATTACAAATTAACACCTCCATAGGAGAATGCAGTCATTGTTAAGACTTGTTAGAAAATGATTAATTTAGTTGTGTAATTATACAAACAAGTCATTTCAAGACTACACTTAACCTTTCATTTCTAATAATGTTCTCGGCATCAGATTAATAAAGATACACAGACATTGCTGTGAATGAAGTCACAAAGTTTTACCTTCCACATACCCTTACGGAAAGATTCTTAAGCCACAATGTGGAAGCAAGGCGACTAGAAGAGGTTTAGTTGCATTCTGAGCAGAGAGACAGAGCCTGAACACCCCTCAGCAATGTGCAGTACTCCATACAGTCCTAACAAATCTTCTCCTATGCTGAGCTGCAATGCAAAATCTAGGCTCTTCAACCATATTAATAGCATTTGCAAAGACGGTATCTATTTCATTTTTGATAAACATTTCTGCCCTTAAAAAAATGTAAAAACCTCCCCTTCTCTAAATTGTCCTCTTTCCTTTCTGAACAATTTAAAGTTGTTAGATGTCCATGCTGGTGACGGCCCAGTGTGGGATGTCAGAGCCTGAGCAGGGTGAGGGAGGTGTCCCTATGAAGCGTGACCTGACAAGGGATGTCAGCACATAAGTGGGTCCATGCTGAGGGATGGCCTGGCATAAGATGTCCGATCTAAGTGGATGACATCGTAGGAATGGGAAGTCAGAGCCCGAGTCAGGTGAGAAGGGTATTCCTGCATGGGGCAGCCAGGCCTGGGGTAAAGCACAGGCAGAATGAAGGGGGTGGCCATGTGAGGGCAGCCCAACTGAGGTGTCAGAGCCAGAGGGTGAGAAGCATGTCTAAGCATAAAGGCACCCTAGAGTGGGTGTTGATGCCCACACAGGTATGAGGAGATTGTCCGTGTGGGGTGGGAGGAAGGATTGCCCACTATGATGGTGAGTCAGAGTCCAAACAGGGCAATGGAAAGAAAGAGGGGACAACCACCAGCGTAGGCATTGTGATCTCAAGAAAGCAAGGTGAAAGAGGAAAACAGCATCCACATGGGATGGGGGTGAAGGAGCAGTGTGCCTAACCTGTGTGCCCAAGGCAAATAAGAAGGACAGGAGGAAGTGTGGATTCTCACAGCTGAAGTTAACAGAAAACTAGCATGACTTCTTTAGAGTTGAATTTGAATTGGAGATATTTATGAAAGTTCAAGGTTTTCAATATACAGAGATATAAAGGATAAATGGAACCTGACTTTTAACACACACACACATTTCCTAGCTCTGTCTACTGAAAGGGCCTGGGAGCAGCAACACCTCAATAGCAATGAGCACACCTAATACCCAGACGTTGGCTTCTAAACACACAATTCTCCTCTAAAAGGAACCAGGGCTCCTGAGAGAAATAGCTAATTCCAAGAGCTGGGACAGAAAAAGTACAAGATGATCTTGGAACATCTTATTATGCCAGAAAGCAAAGAAGTGCTCCAAAAATGAGAGGGAAATGTCAAAGTGACACAAAAGCCAGCTTGAAAGGGCTTCCACTGGCCAAATCTGGGGTAATTTGAGCATCAAAATCAATAATGATATTACTAGATTCTAACCCATCAAATAATGCAGGAAACCATGAATCCATATGAATATAAATGAGTGAATAAATTAAAAATGTAATGGGAAATGGGGTATTTACACAGT
>RJWJ010016888.1:0-33852 GCA_004363605.1 Indri indri | reverse complement strand
CAGCTGGCTCTGCCCCCAAGGAGACCGGTGAGTATCTACCCAGCTCCACCACCTCACCCCTACCCCAGCCGCCCACCCACCCCACCCCCTGCTCCTGCTTGCCTAGGGCAAGAAGGCCCAGGGTCTCCACTCTTGGCCCTGCAGGTCCCAGACAAATCTGGGTTTCCAGATTCATCCCAGCCCTCTCCTCCCACGGCCCGGTGGTGCCTGCTGAAGTCCCCAAACCCTGTAGCAGGGGTGGGCCCCTCTCAGCCACTCAGACTCTCTCCATTCCCCAGTCCTCCCCACCCCTGGCCCCTGCCTCCCCTCTCTTAGGCCCCCACCCAGCGGGGAGCCTAGAGGGCGGGGGCTGTCCGCATCACCACACAGTGACCCAGGCTTGGCGCAGGGTTCCTGCTCCAAAGTGCGAGGGGCCATGTCAGGCACCACAGAAGCCCCCAGAGACAAACAGAAGCAGGTGCTGATTGTCTGTGGGGGTAGAAATGTCAACTGTGCCAAGAAGGGGGGGAAGCATGCCGGGTTCCAGGAGGGCCACCTCCTTCCAATGGGGCAGGGGCAGGGAGGGCTTCAGGGAGGAGGTGGCCTTCCAGCTATGCCTCCTGGAAGAAGGAATGGCCTACGCAAAGGCCTAGATGCAGGAATGTGTAGGGCTCCACTGGGGACCTTGGCTGGAGAGTCAAGGACAAGAGCAGTGAGGAGAGAGCTCTGGGAGGACAGCAATGCTGAGGGCCTCAAACGTCAGCCACTGCAGGTGTCTGAGCAGGGCACCCGCAAGGACCTCGGCTCCTGAGGGGCAAACAAGCGGGAAGGGAGGGACAGCTATGATGGTAATAGTGACAATGACTGAGTGCCTACTGTATGCCAGACACTGTTTTCAGAACTTCCAAGGCATCTCTTATAACCCTACATACCACCCTATGCAGGTGCTATAATTAGCCGCTTTTTATAGGTGAGGAAACTGAGGCTCAGAGAGGTGAAATCTCTTGGCCAAGGTCACGCAGCTCTAAGTGGTGGAGCCGAAGTCAAATCCCCACCCCCTCTTCTAGTCCAGATCCTACCCCCGCAACCCCTCTTTGCAAAAGGCCCCTCCATCTTCCTTCTCAAGGTGGTGCCTGCAGCTCCTAGAGCAGGATTTTACCCAACTAAGAAGGGCACGGGAGCCCCAGTTGTGGGATTACAGACCACCAAGACTATGAATCAACACAACATGCCCTTAGCCCCATCTCCCTGAAGGCTCCTTAGTCATATTCTGGAGTAGACACAAAGTGTCATGGCATCTTGGTACTGAACACACACTTAGACATCACCTGCTGCAGGAAAGACAAATTCAGGCACACGTGCTACCTTCCACCCTGCCAGCTCCTGTGGTAGACATCACCAATCAATCCCAGCATTCTCCTCCTCCAAGCCCACAGGCAGCCTCAGAGCTTTATTATTAAGCCTCTATCAGTAGGTCCAAACTGACATTTAAGAGGAAACCTGTTGGACAATCCTGATCTAAACCAACTCCCCGATTTCACAGTTGGCAAAGATAAAGGCAGATTAATAGAAGAGCAGCCCAAGTCCCTGACTACATGCCCACCCCAGTGCTCTAGGCAGCACACTAGCACCACACCCTGGGCAATGGCCGAGGGTCCCAGAGGGATTGGGCCTCAAGGTTTGAGGCAGCTGGTGGGACAGCCTTCCAAGCCAGGGCCCGTGGGGCAAATCCTCTGCCTTCCTATGGCAGAGACCCCCTTGGCATCACCTCCCTTCATCCAGCAGCTCAGCTGTGAAGGCTGGACGGTCAGAAAATCAATTCCAGAAAAGCCTGCTTAAGCCAGCCTGTTGACAGCAGGTTTATCAGACTTAGCTGCAGTTGATTAGGCTCTGGGCAAAGTCCAGGGGTGGTCCCTGAGGCCTGAACAAACCTTCCCCTCCCTGCATAGGGGAGACCCTCTGGTCTCAAAAGCAACTGGCTTCTGGGTGAGGGGTGCAAATGGCTGGAGGGGGCCCTGGCAGACGCTCCTCAGCAACCCCGCAGGCAGGAACTGGGCCCCTTCCTCGTGTCCTGCCCACTCCCCGGCCCCGGGCGTGGCTGGCCACTCTGCCCTGGGCAGCCCCTCCCGGTGTCTCCACTCCCTGCCCTCACTCTCTGGGTGATCACGTCCTGGTTTCAGCTCGGTCACACCCATCAGGAGGGTGTGCTGAAACCAGACAGACGGGTAGGGACCTGAGGAGAGTCACTTCCTCTCAGACAGACCCTCAGGGCTGCCCGCTCAGCTGAGGGGACCCACACCCAGCAGGGTGCCCTGGTGCAGGCTGCATTCACTTCTGCTTTACCTACTCAACGGTGCCTCCGGCTTGCCAAGCCTTGCACAGCGGGCTGTGTCCCCTCCAGAGGGGCACATTTTCCTGATTCACCTAAAACCTCCCTTTAGGCCAGTGAGGGCCCTGGAAAGCGCATTGTCCTTCCCAGCCTAGGCACAGCCTGGCCCAAACGCTGCATGCGTTCCTGCAGTGAAGATTTATTGAGCGCCTACTGCGTGCCAGGCACAGGAGTTATGGGGACAGTGTAGCAAGGTAACAAATATAAAGTGCTTGCCCCAGTGCCCAGCACCCAGCAAGCCCTTGGTGTGTGCCAGATTCCTTAAGGAGTCCACGGGTTTGCTCCAAAACACGCACTGGCAGACCTTGGCCAGGTGCCTGGCACAGGGGCTGGGAGAGCAAGGCTGCCCGACCCTGCTTCCCCTTTGCAGGTGAACATTCTCTCATTCCACATTTACCCAGCTCCTAATGCTGCCTTCCAAACTACCAGGTGCTGCTAAAAAGCATGCATTAGTATAAATTAGAGCCTGCCAGGCTAAAAGCTCAGATGTTCTCCCAGCTTGCAGGGAGCCCATTGAGGATGGAGCTGCTCAGCAGCTGCACTTGTGGTCCTGTCTCCCGCCCATCACCGGCCTCCTGGATTGGCCCTGAAGGCTGTGTGGAGAGGACACTGGTCTCGGTAACAGCCGCAGTCACCAGAGATGCCACATAGTGAGTGCCTAGTGGGCTTTTCAAGTACTACGCTGAGCTCTGAGTGGGAGAGCCTGTTCTCTGTTGTATCCCAGGGTCCGGCACTTAGTAGGTGCTCAGTAAACAAGTGAAAAATGAATGAATGATAAGAAAAATAGCCACTATGTACTGCACGTGCTCATTTGTTCCTCACAAGAACCCAGAGGGGAAGGCACCATAGTTAGCCCATTTTACAGATGAGTAAGATGAGGTGTGAGGAGGTTGAAGACTTCCCCAAGGGAGCCTGGCTAGTGCGAGGCGCTCCCAGCCACCAGGCTGGGGCCCCAAGGAGGTTGTCAGAGGGGGCCTCTGGGAACTCAAAAGGCTGCTGTGGCCCAAGAGAGAGAATCCCTTACTCACGGTGCCCCTGATCATTCAGTCTGGTTGCACTCACTGAGCGTGCTGCGCTGTGCCTGGAGCTGGGACAGGAAGCCCCAAAATCAATTCAGACACACAGCCAGTGTCCTGCGTGCTCTCATGAGAGACAGTGGGGGCTCCGTGGCAGATCTCCCAGATTCAGCGGTCAGGAAGGCTTCTCCAGAAGGAGGCCTCTGGGCTTTGTCCTGAGCCTACTCCTAGGCCCTGTCCCTTTCCTCCGCCCCTCCCCTCCTCTCCTCCTCCCCCCGGGCCCTTCCTGAGCTGCTGCCCACCAAGGCTGGTCTGTTCCCTCCCCAGAAGTCGTAAAGACCAAGTGTGACCTCAGCAAGCCCTGCCCAGCCAACTTCTTTGCATTCAAAATCTGCAGCGGGGCCGCCAATGTCGTGGGCCCCTCTATGTGCTTCGAAGACCAGATGTAAGTACTTCAGGGGTGCCTACGTTTCTTTTATTTCATCATTCATTCATTCATTAGAAAATTCAGAGGCTGCAAGGGACAGGCCTGTGAGACCAGTGACACCTTCCCCAGGCTTCCTTTTACTCGAGTACATGAGTCACAAATAATAATCCAAACAGCTTCTAAGTCTTCCTGCACCGTGCTAAGAGCTTTACAACGTATCTCATCATCCATTCCCCAGCACCCTGGGAGGCGGGGCTGTCATTAACCCTATTGTGAAGGTGAGGAGAGTGAGCCAGGATTTGACCTCAGGTCTGTCTAACAGCCAAGCCACTGGGCTTCCCACAAAAGGAGGTACCTGTGTAAAAGGTTCAAGATCAAGACCCAGGCATCAAAGCCCAGATGTAGCAGGTGCCAGGACTTCCGCCCAGGTACAGGAGGAAGACTGTATATCCATTATCCGACTTAGAGAGTAAAGGCCCTGGGGCAGAAGTTTGCCCTACAAAAGAACACAGACAGGTCTTTAAGCCAGGATTCTGTACCTAATACAACTTGTTTAGGCAAAAACAAGGAACTTATTGGTTCACATACCTAAAAGGCCAGAGGTGGTGGACTTCAGGACCAGCTATATCCAGGGGTTCAAACCATGTCATCAGAGCTCCTTCTTATACCATATTCAGCTCTATTTTCCTCTGTCTGTTTTTTTCTCTACTGAAAATGGACTTCTTCATGCGGTCAAGGAGAGAGGTCACCAGTCGGTTTGACATACATAATAGCCCAGCCAAGCACCACAATAGGAAGAGAGCTTTGCTGTCTGAATTAGCCCTGCAAAAGTCCTGAGACTGGATCTCATTGACTGGCCTGGGTCAGTCACATGACCATGCCTAGCCCAGTCACGGTGGCCAGGGACAGGACATTCTGCTTGTCTGGGCCTGGGAGCGCGAGCTCAGTCCTGGGAACTACCTGGCCTGAGAGTGGAGAAAGACAGCTTTCCCAGCAACTTCCGAAGACAGGTGTGCATGCCAGGCTGGCAGAACAGGGCTGTGCCCCGTATGGGGAACCCAGATGCCCTGGGATGGCAGAACTTTCTGGGTTCTGTCTCCTCCCAGCAGCCACTCATCACAGCCTGGGAAGGTGGGCCGGCCTGCCCCCAGCAGCTCAGAGCCCCAGGCAGGGACCCTACCTCTTCTCTGAGCAGACTGTTCTGGTCCAAACATGCCACGAGAAACTCTTCAGAGAATCTAGCCCACCGCTGGTTTCCGGGAGAAAACAGATGGCCCAAATCATTGCATGTGTTTCCCGATGCTTCTGCATCGCACCACGTGGGCCCTTTCAGAGTTCCCCAGTCATGAAAGGAGAGTATTCGTCCCACACTCGGGACTGACTATTGTATTTTGTTTTTCTTCTTCATCTTCAGGATCATGAGTCCCGTGAAAAACAACGTGGGAAGAGGCCTGAACATCGCCCTTGTGAATGGTGAGTTGCTGATCCAGCCCCCCGACAGCTCCCACCAGGCTCTCAGCACTGGGGAGGGCAGGGGGTGGCGTGGCTGGCCTGGGGGAACAGACGGTCGGAAAGACCTGGTTCTACCACAGACCTGGGAGGATACACTTCTTGAAACATGACCCATCCTCAAAGCCACCCCTGCTTAAACCAGCACACGTGAGGCCATAGGGGACAACCAATGGCAATGCGAGATCACATGTTGAGTGCACACCTTCATTCATTCATTCAACAAATACGGGCAGCAGCTACTGTGGGCCAGGCCCTGTACAGGGCACTGGGGTCAGCAGCCATGAACTGGAAGGACAGATCCTGGCTTCGCAGCGCCCGTGGGTGTCAGCGAAGCCCACAAGCAATGCCAGTGTGGAGAGCATCTCGGAAGCACAGCTATGGGAGCTGGGACACAGAGTGGGCCAGGGGAGTCAGGGGAGGCTTCTAGAGGGAGGCAGTGATCCACAGAGGCATAAAGAGAGTAGAGGTTGCCAGGAGGAAAGTGGGGGAGGCTCCTCCAGGCAGGGGCCACACGGCGCAGGGGGCAGAGAAGAGAGAGGGAGGGGAGGGGCTCGCGGGCACCACAGGGTCTTTCCGGCTGAAACCTGGGAGAGGCAGTGGGGAGAGGCGAGGCCTGCAGAGATGGGGCCCTGCGTGGACAGATGGGAGTCAGAGAACAGCCTGGCCCGCTTCCTGGGAGCCTGGGAGGAGGGGCAGGGCAGGAGAGCAGGACGGCTGAGCACCGCTCCTCCACTCTGAAGACTGCCCGGGCCTGTTCCCCTCCGGCCTCAGCACAGTGGCTGCTGGCGTGGTGGCTCCTTCCATGCGGGCAGCTCGGGTGGTCTCAGCACTCATCCGTGCAAGCCAGACCCCAGATGACTGCAGGAGCCTGAGCTTACGTGGACAATCCCACCCACCCAATCTGCCCTCTTTGGGGTCACCTCTTTGACCCCAAGGTGCAGAGGGCAGGAAATGGCTCCAGCTACAATGACCCGGCTGAACCTGCTGAGTCTCTCTTCCCCCAAATGGGCCGCCCCCTGAGAAAACCTCTTTGAATATTCTCCCATGAGATGACCCCAGAATGGAGCCTCTTTCGCTGCCTCTCACAAGCCAAAAGATAAAAATAACCATCAATGACAATAAGAGTTAACATTTATTGAGCGCTTATTGTGTGCTATTCATTTAGCCTCATCACTATGCTAGAATAAAGCTATGCTCAATAGCCCCATTTTCCAGGTAAGAAGTGGAGGCTGAGAGAGGCTAAGCAACTTACCTACGGTCGCACAGCCAGTAGTACGGTCTAGATTTGAACTCAGATCTGGCTGACTCCAGGTTTTAATCACTCAGCTGAACTACCTCCCCGGACTAGAAACCTGAAGCACATAGACAGCCCACCCGCATGCCAGCTCTGGGGAAGTCCGACAAATCATCTCGGGGCCTCGGGGCCCTCATCTGTCTATAATGAGCCAGAACAACAAAAGAATTGCTAAAGATCCGGTAGTTCTTAAGCTTTTAGTGGGGCAGAGATTCCTTTGAGAAACCGTTCAACCTATGCTGCCACCATCTCCCTCCAGTTGCAGAAAAATCCACAAAGGCACACAGTCAAAAAAAGCAGTTTCAGGGGTTCTTTGGCCCTTTCCAAGAGCCTCAGGTGAAGCTCTATGTGGACGTTACGTGGCTCTGAGAATCCTGGAGGGGCTGCTATGTGAGCCTGGCCCCACCGCCATGAGAGCTGCCACTGCCCAGGGTCCGTCCCCTACCTGCTTCCAGAAGCCGCAGACAGAGCTGCCATCCCCTCTGCAACACCTCCATCTAGTGGCAGAAAGGGAGAACTGCACTTTCCTCCAGAATACCTGGGTTCCTGGAAGATGTGGCTTTTTGCCTCCTGGCACAAAACCCAAAAAACGCAATTCACACTCCTGGGCCCTGGGAAACTGAGTACCATTTAGCTCACTGCACATCTATTTGCCTTCAAGAGTTGGAGGACTCAAGTTGCAGATTTTCTATTTAGGCGGGAATACTGATGAAGATCATCATTCTTGTGACGATTTTGCAGCTAAAATCCATCTTGTATGCTTACTATTTTAAATATACCACATTTAGTTCACGCGACCCACTGTGCAGATGCAAAACTTGAGGTCAAAATGTTAAGTCACACATCAGGAAGTGGCAGGACAGAGCACAGACTCGGACTGGGTAGATTCTGTTCGATTCCAGAGACGCCCTCAGCCGTTATGTTCTCAGACCGCTCAGATCAGCCCAGCAATCACTGGGCACCAGCTTTAGTCCTGCACGCTCCTCACAGGACCTGATTCCATTCAATTCTTATTCCATTCTTAGACTTCAGACTACAGATTAGCCATCTTCAACAAAATGACAAGCAGAAGGTAACAGTTCTGCTCTCTTGGCCCCTAGGAACCACGGGAACGGTGATGCAACAGAAAACCTTTGACATGTACTCTGGAGGTAGGCGCCTCTCCTGGCACTGGAGTCGCAGGGTGGGCTGAGCCCCTTCTCAGGGCAAGGGAGCCATTGGCGCGGGCTGCCTGACACTTATTTTCCACAGGAGACACCCAGAAAGAGGCACGGTGGGGGTTGACTCAGATCCTGAGATAAGAATCCAAGTGCAGTAGTTTGTTTGGGAGGTGAGCTCAGGAAAGGTCGGTAGGGGAGCAGGGAGGCAGACAGGGAAAGGAAGGGAGCTGGTAGGGACTGTGCTATCAAGCCATTTAGCACCACGGTGGGAACTCTGGAGCCAGCATCAAACACATGCCTCAGAGATATCCCAGAGAAAGGAGGGAGCAGCCCTACCCCTAATTCCTTGGCACTTCCCAGCACTTCTGGCCTGCCCCTGGATGGCAAGGAGCGGGGCTAAGTGGAGTTGGAGGCCAGAGAAGACCCTCAAGCAGAGAAGTGCCAGTGCTGGCAGTCAGGGGCCAGGCAAGTGTCACTAAAGTGCTGAGGACGAGGGCATGTGGCTACACCCACTCAAGCTCTGCTAGGTGAAGGGAACTTGGATCTCTAGTAACCCAAGGACAGGTCAAGGTCTCCTGAGGTCCAGAAATGACTTCTCTCGGGCTCCGAGCTCTCTGTGCCCACCTGCAGATGCCTGTCTTCTCTCTCTGCGCAGACATGCTGTTGAGCTTCTCTGTGCACATGCTTTCCCCTTAGGAAGTCGCTGCCCTCCTTGCCGTTAGCACAGCCAGGCAAGACAGGGCACTGACCTACCTCGGCTGCAATCCTGGACATCTAAGTTCCCACCAGTAGCTTCCTCACCAACCAACCACCTATGGGGGGCTGGGACCCTCACTCAGCATTCCCAGCATCTTTCAAAGCGTGGTGGAGTCAGTTCCAGGCCCAGTATGCCAACCAAACCCGCCGCTCAACTGGTAACCCAGCCTCCCTCCAACACAGGAGGCTCCAGGAGGAGTGGAAAGCAGCAGGAGGCAGAGATCTGGGCCCTAAAAGGATGGGTTTCCATCAGGGCAGAGGAGCTGAGCTCCAGCCCCTTGTTGGAGCCCAGCTAGATGCAGTTTCCCTTCCATCTCCCTGAGACCACAGGGCCAGCTGCAGGCTTGGCCACCATGGGGCACAGAGCATGTGTGACCATTGACCCCAGAAAGCCCCTCGCAGAGTGGAAGGGGCTTTGCTACTGCCAACAGCTGGGTTTCCTCTCTCCTGAATCCCTCCATCTTTGCCTCAGCCCCCAGGGAAAAACCACCTCGCCTACTCCCACCTAAACACGTGAGCCCAAAATGGGAGTCATCAGGCAGCAGAGAGCAGGAACCCTCTCAGCTTTGCAAACACGGGAAGATGCTGAGCTGGGGGAAGTGGGGAATGTTAGGAAGGTGGTCTGTGGTACCACTCAGAGGTGGGCAGCTGGACCCTGTCCTGGGCCCAGGCCTTCAGAGAACCTTACCTGGCCTTCCCCAAGCTATGCCCCAGCTCACGGGTGAGGTCTCTGTGGGGCCAGGGGGTGCGCCAACCCAGAGCCTGCAGCAGGGCCCACGCAGGCCTGTTCCCGGGTGCGCCCCTCCTTAATCTGGCAGCCGGGGGTAGCTGGGTGGGAGGGTGGCATAGGAGGAACTTGGACAGGCACACTGAGGTGTCCACGCGCAGGCGTGCAAGGCCCTCCCGCCACAGGAGGGAGCTGGGACAGGGCTGAGAAGAGAGCGGGGCAGGCCACGGGCTGAGGGCCAGAGGCCTTCACTCATTCTCTGCCCAGGTGCCTGCAGACATTCAGGTGGCCTGGAGCCAGGTCTGTGGAGAAGGCCCAGCTCTGGAGTCAGAGACTTCAGACTCATGACCCAAAGCCACTGGCACCTCTGGAGCCTCAGTGTCTTTACTTGTGAAACAGAGGTGACCACAATGTTTACTCCGTAAGAGTGATGTGGGGATTCAATGATAACCTGAAATAATTGCAGGGAGGGGGCCCAGCCTGGCTGGCAGAGGGGCCCAGGGAAGCCAATTTAGTCTCTCTTCCCTTTCTGCCTCCCTCATTCCATCCCGCTGGTTCAGAAGCAAGGAGGTCATCCGTCAGAATGAAAAGGGAAAAAAATGTTTAAAGATTAAACTAAGCTTTAAAATGCCTTATTATGAGCTTGGATATAACCGTGGCTGATGGAGACCCAGAAACAGATGCATCTGGACAGCAAGCAGCCCTTTCCCTCAGGAGACAAAAGAGGACCGTGGCTTTTTAAACCGCGGTGATAATTAGCAGAAGGCACACTTCTTTTTCCCCAAACATCCACTTTCCATATCAGACCAGCACCAGACTGTAATATCTGCTAACGACACAAGTGAACGAATGGTGCTTTCCCAGCACACCCTTTTTGTCCTGAAAGTTCAGGGCCTTTCATTAGAAGAGCAGCTGCGGTGGCTGATTGGGGGGCTGTGTTACTGGGCGGCCAGCAGCTGGCCTGCGATGAGGAGCTGATTCTTCCCCTAGGTCCAAGGGGTCCCCACTGGAATACTAAGAATCAAGGCTGGCTCTGTGGGCCTCGAACCTGTGGGCAGAGCAGTGACACGGGGTCCTGTGCTTAGAAGAATCTCATACTTGGTTTGCCATCTCGGTCTTGAAATTCTCAAGCTTTTAATAAAAGACCCCTCGTTTTCATTTTGCACTAGGCCCCCAAAATTACATAGCCAATCCTGCTAATAAATTTTAATTCCATTACAGCATATTTACGGTATGCTCAAAGTCATCATCACATTTGCACTTTACAAAGATGCTATGAGTGGGGCTATTACTCATCCTCATTTGACAGATATAGTCCCTGCTTTAACCACAGGGCCACTCTTTCCCAAACTTCAGCCATTCGAGAGCCTCTTAAGTTGTACCCTATCTAGAATACCATCTGCATTATTAGTATTTTCCTTTAAATTGGTTTACCTTTTTGATATGCCATAAATATGTCTTAAAAGGAAACTATATCACTGCCTTAAGTAGAAAGCCATTATTACTTATTATGCAGGGAAGGTGGTTACAAAATAAAGATAGCAGAAACAAATCATCATCCTCACAGTGAGATGGAAGCTGCTGCCTCCCCAGGTGCCGAGCCTAGGCCTGCTCTCAGTTCAATGTTAATATCTCTGCAGGTTAGGGAGGCATTAAAGACACAAACGAAGTCTTGCTTCCTGTTGTAGCAGGAGAGCTGGAGTAGACTCACGTCTCTCTCAGCGATCTTGGTTGTCTGATGCCATATGTATTCCTTCTAAACTCAGCACAATCTGGGCACCGTCCAGTGTAGAAGGGAGCCAGGGGTGTGCAAAGAACCCTGAGTTCCTGAGAGATGAGGGTGCCTGGTCCCCTGAGGGGCAGGCCCACAAGGGCCCTTTGACCAGTAGTTCTCACCCCCAGTGGCACATCATACTCACCCTATGGGACACAGTCACCAGTGTCCAGAAGCCATTGCAGATCACATCTCACTGCTCGCTGCTCACCCCCAGGACAAAGGCTGCAGGGGGCTCCACCCATGGGTGCTGCCTCCTCCTGGCTTCTGAGCTCAGTGTCCCCCTGCCCCAGGCCACTCCTAGACAGTAGGAAAGAGTGGGAATGACCAGCAGTCATTTCCCCTAAATGACCAGCACCTCATTTTCCTTCCTCCCCCAGATGTTCATGTCCTGATCAAATTCCTTAAAGAAATTCCAAAGGGCACCCTGGTGCTGGTGGCCTCCTACGATGACCCAGCGACCAAGTAAGTAGAAAACTCTACCTTCCAGGCCAGGTGGTGATGAAAACCAAATACTTCCAGACTCTGCATACCCGGTCCTCTCTCCTGCGAGCTCCACCTCTGGCAACTTATCCTGAGGAAATTATCAGATGAGTGTGCAAAGAATGTACTAGAAGGTTCATCACAGCCTCCGTTACAACAGTGTAAAACTGGAAATGTTCTCCCTGTCCAATAATAGCTGACCGGTTACAGAAATTATGACATGGTGACATATGATATATAATTATATATGCATACATGAAGATCTACTGCATCAAAAATGATGATGCAGAAAATATTTAGGACATGGAAGAACGTTCACTCTCCAGTGCTCAGTGAGGGAAAAACCAATATATCAAAATGTTGATGATGATTATGTCAAGGGAAAGAGGTGAGGTTGTATTTTTAGTTGCTTCTTGGCCATGTTCTGTATTTTCCAAATGGACTGTATTGTATTTGCAAACAGAAAGAGCACTGTTTTAGCACCTCTGCAGCCCCACCCGAGTCCCTTTTGGAGAGGAAGGCTCGGACCCCTCCTTCTGTCCTTCCCGAGCACAGCCCTGTTCTCTGTGCCCCCCGCCCAGGATAGATGATGAACGCAGCAGCAGAGGGTGGGAAACTCCCCCTGCTCTTAGCCCAACACCTGCTGCCCCTCCGAGCCACCCCTGCACCCTGACCGTCCTCTCTGGTCCTCTGCAGAATGAATAAAGAAATCAGGCAGCTCTTCTCCAATTTGGGGAGTTCCTACGCAAATCAGCTGGGCTTCCGGGACAGCTGGGTCTTCTTAGGAGCCAAAGACCTCAAGAACAAAAGCCCCTTTGAGCAGGTGGGTTCCTGGCCACTGCCCCGTCCCCGTGAAGAGGATGGAGGGCAGGGATGGACGGATGAGGAGCCGGGTGGGGGCGGGAAGGACAGTCACCCACCGCGGGCCTTGTTGAGAGGAGTCTCTGGGGAGCATCACCCGGTCATCATTCGCTCCAAAGGGCAGGGAGGTCCGACTGGCTGGTCCCCAGAGGGAAGCTGCGTTGGTCATTTTGCAAAAGGTGGGCCATATGTAAGTGCGTTGGTATGTGGATAAGTGCCAGATAAGAGAAGGAAAAGGAGAAAATAAGGATGAAGGGAAAGTGAGGCATGGATGGAAAGAGAAAGACACGCAGAAATGCAGGCCGCGTGAGGGGAAAGGGAGCCGGAGCAGGGCAGGACGCCTGGCTGCCGGTCCCAGCTGTGACCTTGGCCTGCCCCCCACCTCCAGGCCTCAGTCTCCCCACCTGTGAAAGGAAAGGTTTGGACCAGGGGAGCCCTGAGTCCCTTCTAAGCTTCCTGTGGAGAGAGTGAACCTGCAGCCAGCAGGGAAATGGAAAGAGCCCCCATGGGCCTGTGGAAGGAGTCGGCGGGGGGCGGGGATGGGGTGGCCCTGAGGAGCACCCACTGGAGGAAGCAGGGAGTTGGCAGTTCCCTGAAGGTCCCCAGGGAAATGCTGTGACTTCTGTCCCCACCTGTCCATCTCCAGTGTGAAGCGATTCCAGAAACCTGGGAGAATGGGCCGGGCCTTCCCCAGCATGACGTAGGCTGGTCTACAGCGGTGAGAGCATTTATCTCTGCCCACATCCCAAGACAGGGAGATAGGGTCAAGACTTCAACATATGGGACACTGAGCAGAGCAGACTCTGACCCGAGGGCAGTGGGGAGCCTTGGGAGGCCTAATCAGGAGAGTGGCAAGATCAGATTGACAATAAGAAAGACGAGCACTCGGCTGGCGCTTGTGCGGTGCAGACACGCGCTGAACAAGTCATGAGCAGGGTCACTTATGTTCTCATCTCACAGACGAGAAACCAGAGACTTGGAGAGTTTCTCACCAGCTTGCTCAGGGCCCAGAACCGCTCAGGATGCGGCCGCCTTTCCCACACAGGCGCACCTGCCTCCGCAAACGCTCCTGTCCTTATGCCTTTAGAGCGGCCTCCCTGGCCAGGCGTGCGGAACTCCGTGGAAGGGAGACGCGTCCGGTCGGCAGGTCGGGGGAGGCGCAGCAGCCTGGGGCCGGGGCCGGGAGAGGCAGAGAGGGGCACATGTGGGGACACATGCTGGGCTGGAAGGATTTTTTTTCCTTGTCTGGAAAACACTGGTTTGGTTTGTATGTGTGAGTTTCTAAGAGAATGTGTTTGCTTTTTTAAAGTAGGGAATAGTTCCGTGTAGCCTGTGGTAGAGGAGAAAGGAGAGGACCCTGTTCATACCCTCTGGATGCAGGACGCAGGAGGCCTGGGACTCTGGGATGTGCGTCTGGGGGTGCTGGGCGGGTCTCTAGGGAGAGGCCTGAGGCCGCATCAGCAGGTGGGTGCTGGGCTGCCCTGAGGCCCAGGCACCAGACCCACCAAACCCGGCCAAGGCAGCATGCAGGAAGTCCGCCAGCACAGGAAACTCAGCACCGACTTTCACCTGTTCATGATCGGTTCACCAGGGACTTTCACCTGTTCATGATCTGTTCAAGAGGACCCACCACCCAAAAATAAACCAAAGACGACTCACTAGTGACTAAACCAATGTGTCCTTTGTTCCCATGCATGGGAAACTGGGTTTTAGGGAAGCAGTATCTAGTTGAATTCCTTTTTTCCTTCCTAAGGGTCAACTATAATTATCCCAACAGTAGATTTTGCCATTTACATTTTTTCTTTCATAAACTAAACCTGCGTATTTTAGACATGACCTCGACTGATTTTGTTCTCTTCATATATTTATTACTAGCATTAATTAATATTACACAGTGGTTCCACCACTTACCACCTGGGTGAGCACAGGCAATGACCGTGGCCCTCTGTGCCTTGGTTTTCCCATCTGTGGAATGGGGTGGTAACTGCGCTCGCTCTGTAGGCCCACTGTGCAGATTAAATACATATGGCATTTCAGAACAGCACCTGGCATACAGCAAGCACTCAAGAATTGCTAGGAGTCTTCTTTTTATTGTTGCTATTATTATTGTTATTTAGGGTGTCCTGGGGGGCTGATGGAGAATTGGGGGAAGGGGCTAAAGCTCTCCAAGCCCCCTCCCCCAACACTTAGTGACCCCACAGGGCATGATAGCAGTAACTGGGCTCTGATCCCATCTCTGAGACCTTAGACAAGTTGCACCCCCTCTCTCAGCCTCAGTTTCCCCATCTGTGAAACGGGTCAGTAGTATCCAACACCCCGCCCCCCCATAGGGCTATGGTGAGGATGGAGCAAGTGAGGCATTTAGGTTTTAAAGCACAACGCACGGGCACGTGTGAGTCCTAAACAGCCTCCCTCCTTGTCTGTATTTCTCTGTCTTCTCTCTCTCTAGTTCTTAAAGAACAACCCAGAAACTAACAAATACGAGGGCTGGCCGGAGCTGCTGGAGCTGGAGGGCTGCGTGCCCCTGAAGACACCTTAGGGTGGCTGTGGCTCTCCCTGGGCCAGGGGCCTGAGGAAGCCCCTGCCTGCCTTAGGAGCCAGCGCCCTGGCAGGGGCTGAGGAGGAAGAGGAGGGAACACTGGCAGCACGAAGGAAAGTCCGATGGTCTGGAGCACCGTGACTGCTTCCCCTCTCTGGAAACAAAACCCTCCCGCTGGGCGGACGGGTCCTGCCTGGGAGACGGCCAGCCTCAGAGGGTCCCTCTGGAACAGCCGTCCGTGGACGGAACAGGTGTGCCTCCGTCAGGGACGCTGATGACGGTCAGTCCTGAGGAAGGACTGGCTGCCCACACTGGAGGAAAATTAAATTTTATTTTTGTTGATTTTGAACAAACTTTCCGACCACTCAAGTTGCCATGTTTCTGCCTGGGACTGAACTGGTCTAGACTCAGCTAGCTTGGGCCACAGGTTTGGAAGGCTCGGTGACAGCTTCGGGCTCACCATTAGGCAGCTGGGAAGGAGCTCGGTGTTGCAGGGATCGCCCTTAGGTGTGGAGGAATTCTTGGTCCCCAGTGTCATGTGTAAGATGGAGGGAACAGAGACAGCTGGAGGACAGGACACAGAGGACAGTGTCATTACCGGCTGCTTGAATGAGAGCCGGAGAAAACCCGGAGTGGGAGACGGAGAGGAGACGGCAGATCTGAGACCGAGGGGAGAGAACAGGGGGACACCCTGGCCGCCTCCACGGTCCCCGGGAGCAGACGCTGACAGTGATTCTAGGAAACACAGTAGGGGACTGAGGGACTGAGACAGGGAAGGGAGAGCAGGCAATAAAGGGCGTGTTGTCAACCCAACTACCACTGCGGGTGACTGGGGCTCAGTCCTGCCAGGAGCCCTTAGGAGTCCGTGTAGAACAGCCCCCCATGTGCTGAGGGAGCTGGGGTATTTATCCACCGACTCCCATCAGCCGTTGTTGGGGCTGCTGGTGTTGGGGGTGATGTGAATTGCTAGGCACTTCTTGTCTGCCCTACCCAGGAAGAGTGGTCACCTGTGGCTTCACAGCAACCCTGGGGCACACTGACATGGAAGGCCCAAGGGATACAGTGCCAAGACCTGCCTGCAGTCTCAGAAGGGCCCAGTGCCCAGGCTCTGGAGTGCGGCCCGGGACGGGGGCACAGGAGCAGAAAGCACTGGTACTCAGCCCCAGGGTGTGCACTGGGGAGACTGCAAACCTCATGGAGAGGCAGCTCCTGGTCCAAGTGCAAATGCCCACCAGTGTCTTGGGGCTCACAGTTCCCAAGTCCTGGGGACAAGGAGGGCCTCAAATGTGCCCAGAGGGCCGGGGGCAGAGAGGAGCACAGAGTGTGGGGCCATGGCGGGCTGGGGCATGGGCTACAGTAGCAGTGGAGTCTGAATCAAGGCCCAGTGCCTGGGGGGACGGCTGTGAGCAGGTTTGGCCGAGGAAGTCAGCTGAAGGTGCCCGCCAGCCACCCCGCCAATCCCATAGCTCCCCCACCCACCCTCAGTCACCCTCAGGGATACGAGGGAGAGCTTGCTGGCAGCCCCCAATAACCATTTACGCCCACATCCGTATAATCCTTGGAAAAACACCTGGCCAGAAACCGCTCTGGGAATGAAGGTGGCAGGAAATTTCCATCACTCCCATAAACACCTTCGTATGCTTGGAAACTTTTCTTTACAACAAGCAAAAGTACCTTATAAAATTTTAAAAGAACCAATAAAGACTTCTAAAGTGAGCTCACAGCCAGAGACAGGGCTAGGCAGAGAGTTCCTGGCAGTGGCCACTATTTTAAGAGGGCGTGGGTTAGACACCTGGTTGTAAGAGAAGATGCACAGGAACTTTTCTAGAAGCTGCATTGCACGGCGCTTTCAAGAAGACAAGAACACATCAACTGGCTCACTCAGACAGTTGGGGAAAGGGCCTCCCGGAGACCAGGGAGCTTGGACAGGCGGCACAGGGGAGCACAGACGGCCCTCCCAGCTTCCGCTTCTTTTTTTTTTTTTTTTTTGAGGAATAAAGTCTTTATTGGGCTCAGACTAGGAGTCCATGGATCTGAGGACCTCTGTGTATTTGTCAATTTTCTTCTCCACATTCTTTTCGGCCTGTTTCCGTAGCCTCACGAGCGGCTTTTCCTTCCGGTAGCGGATCTTGGCCTTCTCCTTCCTCCTCTCCTCCAGGGTGGCTGCCACAGCCGGGTACTTCCACCCAACCTCGTGAGCCAGGCGCCCCAGGTAGGCAAACTTTCTCGTAGGCTTCAGACGCACAACCTTGAGGGCAGCTGGAACCACCATCCGCTTTTTCTTGTCATAGGGCGGTGGGATCCCATCAAACAGCTTGAGGCGGTCCAGGGCAGCCTGGCCTCGCTTAGTCTTGTGGGGCAGCATGCCTGTAGGGACGGGGACGGCAGGCTTGCTCAGTGCGGCTCAGGGGGACACCTACCCTCCCCCACCAGGGCAGGCAGCCGGTGGCCTCAGATGGTAGTGCATGTAGAGTCATCCAGCTTTTGCTTCTGATGGTCAGTCTGAACACTTCTTTGGAGAACTGCACTTGGGCTACTGGCGCCTTCTTTGCTCACAAATATTAACACAAAGAGAAGCCAGGGAGTTCCCAGAACCCCAGGGTGGTCCTTAGACAGGCTGGTGTGGGAATGTGAAAGCCCAGCTCCTTGTCTCAGGGTGGGACAACCAGGAGGTGTAATTTACACTCCAGGGTTCCTAGGAGGATCAGGCCAAAGCTGGGACTTGGCCTGAAAGTGTCCCCTGGCATGGCCGCCTCCCCTGCCCCTTCCTGCTCCTCCGTTCCTGGCGTCCCTCTGTTCAGGGGCCAGACCTTAAAAATCACCTGCATGAGAATCCTCATCCCAAAGGCGCCTTCTGGGGCACCCGTCCTAAGAGAGGTTGTGGGCATGGCCAGCTGGATGGGACTCTGCCGGAGCCGGGCCTGGGAGATGCGACCTCCAACGTCCGGGTCTCTGCAAGAAGTGTTGTCACAAACAGGGCCAGTCCCTGAAAGTCTCAGGTGGAGGGAGCTGCAGGCCAAGGAGCCTGTGGAAGAAGCCATGTGCTATACCCCTCCGGGGAACACGACTGTAGATCACGCCCCCTCCCACCTCCTCCTCCTTGACAAGGCGCAGGGCTCAGATGACACACCCTCAGACACCCTTACAAAAGTCCAATGGGCCACCAGTTGTTCCTCCAAAACCCGCCACCGAGACTGCATTCTCCAGCCAACCCTGGGCCTCCCTGGGGTGCACAGCACAAAAGTGCTAACACCCATCAGACTCTCAACATCATTTTTAGGACATTTTATCCACTCTAGGGACCCCCAGGTCAGCTCGGCCTTAGGTCAGGACAGACAGCCCGAGAATCTGACTGCAGGGAGTTGGGTCTACGTCCCCATTAAGAGGCAGTTTCCTCACTCAACGTTCTTCCTGCAGTGGAGAAAACCAGGTACGGTCCCTGCACAGGCGGGCATGAGGCTTAATGAGGGCTGCGCGGGAGGAGAAGATGCGGCCCCTGCCCGCGCTGTGAGGAGGAAGCAGCATCCACACCGAGCCCTGGGAAGGCCAAAGGGGAGGGAGGAGCGAGTCAGGCCAGGGAGAGGCAGAGGGCGGGTGACAGGGCTGAGTGGGGCGTGAGAGCTGAGGGGCCCTGTGAGCCGGGCAGAGGGCTTGGACGTTGTCCCTGGGCAGGGGACACACCGAGAGATTTAAGCTGGGTTGTGGCATCATCAGATCTGCATTTTTGAAACAATTCCTGGCCGCTGTGCAGAGAAAGGAGTGGAGGCAGGGAGGCCAGTGAGGAAGCTGCTGTATCATCGGGGAGAGAGGGTGGTGGCCTAGACCAGGACGGGGCACGGGGATGGGGAAAGGGGGGCCGTCCCTGGATACTCAGAAAGTAAAATAGATAAGACTTGGGACTAATTTTCTCATTGGGGTAGACAAGCCTGAGAATCTCTGCAAGCTAATCATGGCCTCAGAATTGGAGGCTTGTGTTTACCTCCCCTCTCCCTATCAACGCGCCCTGCACCAGACCCTGGGAGTGGGGAGCGGGCAGTGAGGGGCAGGTGTCTGTTCCCTCCGCCTCAGCCGGAGCTTTCCAGAGCTGTAGTTCTGGTCCTCGCCAGCAGGTGGCAGCCCAAGCTAGAAAGGGGAGGGCCGCAAGGCTTCCCCAACCCTCGGCCTCTCGGGGGATGGCCCAGGGCTTGATGAACTGGTTGTCTGGGACGTCCCCCTGGGCAGCGGATCTGCCATTTGTATTATCATATTAACAGCACAGTAACAGCAACTCTAACTTCTATGGAGAATTGCCGTTTCCAGATGCTCTGCTCAGAGCTTTACATGAATTACCTCATTTCATCCTCACAGCCCCTCATTCAGGGGCCGGGAACCGTTGTTATCCCCTTTTATACATGAGGGAAACGAGGCTCAGAGAGGCCAAGTGACTTGTCCAAAGTCACACAGATAAGGAGCTTCAGAACAAAGATTGGAATCCCAGGCTGTCTCCATCACTGCATGGAACAGAAACTAAAGCTACTCTGAGGTGAACAATGTTTCTCCCTCTCCTCTCCCTCCTCCTCCTCCTCCTCCCTCTTCTCCTCTCCTCCTCTTCTCCCTCCTGGCCCTGATCTCCCTCCTCCCTCTTCTCCTCTTTTCCCTCCTCCCTCTCCCTCCTCTCCGGACTCCACAGCCTGCTCCTCCTGAACAATTCTGAAGACATTTGAAGGTTGCACCGAACCTGAGTCAGCATTCTCCACACCCACCGTCATCATGGAGGGGAAGTGGGCTTGGGGACCAGGAACTCCTCTTCGTGCAGCCCCTCACACGTTGTGAGCCTTGCTTCCTGCCACAAGGCTGCCGGTCGGGGAGGAGCAGGGGTTTATTCCATCGTGCAGATGGAGAGAGGGAGGCTAAGAGGTGTGTCCAGACCACACAGTGAGATGGGCGAAGATGAATCTAAAATGCCTGATCCTTGGCCCTCCACCTCGTCACTCCAAAAATCGTCTGGGTATGTATGCCCACTGCCTCCCCTGTGCCGGGTGCGGTGCTGGGCTGTGGGGCCTCCCTCCCCGTTCCTCCTGCCCGTGCTGCGTGGTCTGAACCCTGCATTCGAACCCTCGTCCCGCCAGGAGCTGGGTTTTCGGCGCAGCGCTAAGTCATAGTTCAGCAGGACTGCAAGCAGATGGAAAATATTAACAAATGTGTAAAATTCCTTTTCTCTCCTCCCATCCCACCAAGAGCCAAGCTGGTGGATAATTATGGGATGGCTGCCAAAGGAGCTTGATCTTCAGGGTTGACTTACAGGATTTTTACTGCTCCAGCTGACAGCCAATTTAGTCATTGCCCTTTACGATTTTGTGGCCTCTCCTTACTGCAGGAAGTCACAAGCTGTGCCCAAGTCATGACTGGAACAGGCAGAGGAGGCGTGGGGACAGCTGAGGCAGGGCTGGACCCAGGAGAAGGGGCGGAGGAAGCAGTTGGCTGGAGGGGTCGTGGGTGTTGGAGGAAATACAGTAACAACAATAACAACAGTATTAATAACTAAGTGAGCACCTACGACGAGCCAGGGCTGTGCTAAGCACTCTGCGTTCTTAGCCTATTTCATTTAATCCTCCATCATGTGTTCTTCCACCAGTATTTACCCAGTGACTACACTGTTCTAGACGCCGGGAATAAACTGACGAATAAGACAGACCAGGTCCCAGCTTTGGGGAGCTGCCGTTCCAAGCAGGGAAGACAGGTAATAAACACAGAAATATCATTTCGGTAGCTGATAAATGCTATAAAAAATAATAAACGGAGGGCCTGGAGGCTGCTTTGCACAGGGGGTCAGAGAAGACTTCTCTCATTGAGTCTGAGAGACAAAAAAGGAAAGAAACAGCCTGGCGCGGTGGCTCACGCCGGTAATCCTGGCACTCTGGGAGGCCAAGGCAGTAGGATCACTTGAAGTCAGGAGTTTGAGACCAGCTTGAGCAAGAGCGAGACCCCATCTCTACAAAAAAATAGAAAAATTATCCGGACGTGTTGGCATAAGCCTGTAGTCCCAGCTACTTGGGTGGCTGAGACAGGAGGATCGCTTGAGCCCAGGAGTTTGAGGTTGCAGTGAGCTATGATGATGCCACTGCATTCTAGCCCAGGTGACAGAGGAAGATCCCATCTCAGAAAAAAAAAAAAATGGAAAGAAACATGCAAAGATCAAAGTATGGGGGGAAGGGTGAATTCCAGGCAGAGAGAATAGCAAGTGCAAAGGCCCTGAGGTGGGGGATGTGCCATGATGCAGGAGCTGTCAGGGAGAGAAGGGAGCAGGAAGGAGACCCTAGAGACAGGCAAGACGAGATAGACAGACCCCGTGGACCACGAGGAATTTTGGTCTATTCGCAAAGCTGGGTCCAGAACATCTAATTCACGACCCTCCACCAGCTGCCGGTCCATAAGTCATCTGTGTGTGTATCGCAAGCACCTTCTCGGTGCCAGTGCCGTGCTAGAGGAAAGGGGAGGGCGCCAAGGTTTCTGCAGCCTCCCACCTCCTGGGAGAAGGTGTGGTGCTTAATCTAACCGGTTATCCAGGACTTCCCAATGGGCAGCACGTCCATCATTTGTATCATTAACAGCGTGGTAACAGCAGCACCTAACTTCTGTGGAGAAGTGCTGTTGTCCAGATGTTCTGCTCAGAGCTTCACTTGAATCACCTCACTTTATCCTCACAGCCCCACAGGGTGGGGCCTTTATTATCCCCATTTGGTCAAGTGGAAGGTTATAAAACAGGAGGTGACACGATCTGATTTATGCTTTAACAAAACGATGGCTTCAGCTGCACGCACTTTACCCCTTTCGGCCCTGTGTGGTGTGAATGATTATCACACACACACACACACACACACACACACACAAAGAGACAGAGGCTCAGAGAGGTCAAACATGTCCCCAAGGTCACACAGCTGCCAGGGACAGAGCTATGGTTCAAGCCCAAGGTAACTCCAACTGTACCCTCTGCCCCACGCTGGCATCAAGGCAAAGGAAGAGGATGGCAAGGGAGGAGGAGGGTGACCGCTGGGGGCACTTTGAGAACTTGGCCCCAGGCCTGGAATCTGGCCTCCCGGCATTGTCCCGGCCTGAGCCCAGACCAGCTGTCTTCCAGCCCTCCTGGTCAGCCTGCTGCCCTGCTGAAGGAAGGAGTCTGCTCTCAGAGTCTCTGCTCTGGGAGAGCCCCAGACCCCAAGTGTCTTCCAAGGTCTGTTATTAATGGGGCTGTCCAGCAGAGGTTGACATCCCCACGCAAGCCTGCCCTGGTCCCTGCACCCCGGCCACCCCACGCAGCCTCCACTGTCTGGCCCTGTCTGCTGAGCAGCGCCCAGCCAGGCGAGAAGGCCAAGTCCTGCCCACCAGGCCAGCCAGAGGTCACCGCCACACCTGAGCTGCCGGTGCGCGGTGAGATGACTGCCCTGCCTCTCCCCCAGTTTCCTGGCTGCCTCAGTTTCCCTT
Source organism: Indri indri (assembly GCA_004363605.1). NCBI lineage: Eukaryota > Metazoa > Chordata > Mammalia > Primates > Indriidae > Indri > Indri indri. Next base: position 11,474 of record RJWJ010016888.1, on the reverse strand, counting down.
TGTGAGAGACAGGAGCCTGGGAGGTAAGGAGCTGCAGGGACCCCAGAAGGCGTGAGGGCCGCCTGGGGACACTGGCCCCTCTGTCAGAATCAATCACCCTAAGCCTGTCTGAGGCGTGCCGGGCTTAGGAGCAGCTGTGAAAGCCGCCTTTGTGCCCGCGAGAATGAGCTGCAAGAGGACGAGGGGCCCTGGCCCTGGGAGCCCCTTGGGCCCCGGCTCCTGAGATCAGTGCCGGCAGGGAAGACCCCAGCCCAGCCCCGCAGCCCACCAGGCCTGGTGCCCACCTCGTGCCATGGGAGCAGCCATGGGGAAGAAGGTAGGAGCCCCTGAGCGTCCCATTGGGGTGCTGGACACAGGAAAGGAGAGGACCTGCCCAGTGGGAGCCCCCACCCACCTCAGCCTCAGCCAGCACTGCCCACCAGCCTCCCTTCTGAAGCTCCCAGCCAAGATTTGTGTCTTGAAACCTGTCTGGGGTTCAGGGCCAAGCCAGTGTCTGATCTCCCCATCTAGAGACCTGGGGGCAGCCCCATCTCTCGGGCTCCCTGGTCCTAACCACACACATCTCTACTTCCCTGAATACGGACTCCCTGGGCGCCCCCTCCCCCTGCCCCAGGGCAGTGTCTGGCACAGATGGATACAGGGGAAAGATAAAAAATAGTGATAATTGTAATAAAGTTGGCTAACCAGCTGTTACCAGATGCAGGGCAATCAGCGAGTTATTTAAGCTTTCTGTAAAATCAGGACAATAACAATCACTACCTTGGAGGATTATTGTTAGAATTAAATGAATTAAAAGTGTTGAGGACAGCGCCTGGCACATGGTGGGCTGTGTATAAGTTTTGCTGTATTATTATTAGAATTCTATTCTATTATTATCCTTCACTTTCTAGGTCTGGGCTCTCAGCTGGGGGTTTTCAGACAGCACAGCCTGTGCAGGGTTTCTGAAAATGTGGTCTGTGGACACCCTGTATCAGCATTAGGGGGTGGGGAGTAGGAGGGAAGGTGTTAAACAGTCACTTTCTTGGGGCCCACCCAGACCTCCTGGGTCAGGGTCTCTTAGGCACCCAGTGTGGGTGTCCTGCCTTTATTCACCAGCTCCCAGGGGATTCTCATACATGCTCAGTGCTCGTGGCCCGCAAGGACCCAGGACTGCAACAGCAGTGGTGTGGTCAGGCTGCCGGTCCCATGTCACCGCCCGCCTACTGTGGTGAGGCCCTGACCCCTCTGGACACCAGCTGCTCGTCTGTAAAATGGGGCTGGTCCCCACCTCCTGGGAGGTTCAACGAGATGATGCCTGTGAGTGCTCAGTGCCCTGCCTGACACCCAGAGGACCCCATAAGTGCGGGGCTCTGGTCCTCAGACCACCCGTGATGACCTGTTACACTAAAGATGAGGGGACGCAGGCGAGAGTGATTTCTTAGCCAGGGCCAGACAGCGTGTGCGGGAGAGGGCAGGATTTTGACCCCATTCTGCTTGACTCCAAACGTTCTGACAACCCAGCCCAGCCACCCTCTCCTGGTCGTGACTCTGTCCACCGCATCTTCATTTGCCCCCACCCGACCTCCCACTGAAAGCTGTTGTTTGGGGCCCTGCTGCCTTGTGCCAGACCCTGTTGTGGAGCTGGGGCCAAGGACAAAGACGCGTGAGACTGGCAGGCAGGCGTGTGTGACAGAGGCAGGGGGCTGGCTGGTCAGATGAGCGTGTTAGGTGAAGCCACTCTTGTGCCCTGAGGAATCCTGAAGCTGGCGCCGGCAAAGGATGGAGGTGGGGTCACGTGGTTGGCTGAGGCCAGCCAGAGCCCCACCTCGGAGCTGGAGTTCCACCTCCCAAAGCCATGGCTGCTACTCAACGGGAGAGGGGCAGGGTGGGTGTGGACATGTCATCGCAATGGCCCCCCGGGGGAGAGGCGGCACTCTCTCCAACCGTGGTATGGTCACAGAGAATGGTGACAGGAAGACTAGTGGACCAGGAGTCCAACCACAGACATTGTTGCTTCTATTCATCTTAGATAAGGTATGAAATTCCCTTGGACTTGGTATTTTTTTAATCTCCTAAGAGGGTACCCTGGCCACTATCAGAATTTTTGCAAGGATCAAATTATTTTTAATACATGGAAACCTGAACCTGGCACTGGCAAAGGATGGAGATGAGGTCACTCTAACACTGTTTGGAACATTCCAGAAACTTCAAAAATTGATCAGTTGGGCATGCATTGATACTAGAGAAATGAGTACAAGAGATGCCCTGGATGGGAGCCCTATTTTAAGCCCTTGCACTACAAGGCGAAGCAGCAGGTCCTTGGGCAGCAATGGGTTCAGGAAAAGCAACCCCCATGGACCTCAGACACCAGCTGAAGAGACCGACAGGGTCTGGGCACTCCATCCTCCACCCACAATCAGTGGCGGCCAACGTCCCTCCACCAGGATAGGGGCCACAACCACAAGCTTCCAGGGGCTGCCCCTACACATCCAGCACACTGGGATGTGACCTTAATTCCACCCTAAAGGGGTCAATACTAAAAACAGATACTCAGTGGTACCCAGATGCTAAAGAGAAAACTAAAGAGATAACAGTCACGTGCACTGCAGCTTTGGCACCAGTTCACTCGTTCAATCTTCAAACAGCTCTTGGAGGTAGGTAGTTTTATTACCCAAAAAAACAGAGGCCTGGAGAGGCTAAGCAAGAGACTCAAGACCACCCAGCTAGTAAGTGGTGGAGTTAAAATTTGACCCAGACCGTCTAAAGCACCTGACCTCTCAAACAATGAACTCCACTGCTGAGGGTGGGCTCTTGGGCAGGCGCACCCGAGCTCAAATCTCACCTGGGACCCCTACCAGGGCATCTTGCTTAACCTCTCTGAGCCTCTGTTTCCTCATCTGTCGAATGGAAAGATGATTTTACCTGCCACAGTCAGACAGGGTGATGTGCCTGGCACACAGTAGGTGCTCAGGGAATGGCACGTGGTATTTATGGCTGCTCTCTGGATGCTGCAGGTGGAGCTTCAGCGGGGAGGGAGGCGGCTGAGTGCCCACGTCCATGGTGTAACCCCCTGAAGCCTTGGACATTTGGCTTTCATGCTCTAAAACATTTCTCCGCACTCAACACCAGCCTGCTTTTTTCACGGCCCCCAAAGAGTCCTGTCTTCTGACCCTGGTGATGTTTGCCAAGAAGCTCATCACTTTGCATTCATCTTCATTAAAAGAAACTTTCCTTGACTGAAACAAAAAGGGAAAAAAATATGGGAGATGTGGCTAAATTTGATGAATGGCCTGAAAGGGAGTATTCATTCTGACGGAGCCCAAAAGGCACGCATCTGGCTGGGCCTGCTGGCTCCCCGAACAATTATGCCGGCCGATGATGGATGGGCCTGCCTGGCGCTCAGTGCCGCCCGGCCCAGCTCCGTTCCAGCTTCCCGTGGGCAGCTCAGCGGGGCGTGAGGACCTTGTTAGGAGGCCCTCGTGGCCAATGCTGACCACCACCCCCACTCTGCCTGCCACCTCACGCTGCTTCTCCGAGGGGAGCGTGGCCAAGCACCCCACTCCTCAGTGCTGTGGGGCATCCACAGGTGGCTCCCAGAGGTGGCTCCCTCCAGGGCCTACAGCTGGAGGCTGAAGGACAAGAGGAAAAGTTTGTCAGGAGCCCATGAGGAGTGAGGGGAGAACACCCTCCAACAAAAGTAGAGCCCCTGTTCCTGCCCAGCAGCCTCCCCACAGAGCCCTGGCCTCCCAGGATCACCCCAGCTCTCGCCTCTGCGCACGGACGCCCTCCGACGTCCACCCACAACCCCACACCCTCTGCATCCCAGGCCCGGCGCTCACCCCACCTGCTCTTGTAAGCCTCTGACGGTGTGTGCGTCGAGATCCGACAGCTCTGACAGATATTCCGAGCCGAGGTGGGAGGGAAGAGGATGGAAAGGAAGAGGAGGAGAAGGTGGAGGGAATCAGTGACTGAGCACTGGCCCCACCGGCCACCATGCCGGGCGCTTTTGCGTGCTCTCCCGCCAGCACCCCCAGCCCAGCAAGCTAGAGGCTGCTGCGCCCACGTCACAAATGGGCCACACTCTGAGCCACTCTGCCCTTCACGCCTGCTCTGCTCATCCCTTGTCTGGGCCTCTGTGCTGTTCCTGAGGCCTCCATCCTGCCTGATGCTGAGCAAGGCACTCCCCTACTTTTTCTCATATAATCTTCACAAATGCCCCATGGAAGAGCTGCTATTCTCAGTCCCGTTTCACAGGTCAAGACATTGAGGCTCAGAGGTCACCAGCAAGGAAGCGGCAGGGCCAGGTGTCGCACTGAGACCTGCCTAGCCAGGTGGCACTCACTTGGGCGGGCCAGGCATGTTGCACCCTTGTCTCAAGGTGTCCCCACCACCCTGTGACTCCCATTATACAGGTGAAGAAACTGAGACCCAAGCTTCAGAGTTGAGGTTGTCTGCGAAGCATCTGGACGCAGGGAGAAGAGGCCTGGAGTCAAGTTGAGGTCCTGGTGCTTGCTCTCTGGGTGATGTCCAAGCCTTGGTTTCTTCATCTGTAAAATGGGGATAAAGACAGTACCTATTTTAGTATTATTGGTGTGAGAATTAAAGGAGAATTAAATGAGAAAATTCTTTAAGTGCTTTGGATGTATTCTTTCCGTTTGGATCTCAGTTTCCCCATCTGGGAGCTGAGGGGTTGGATTAAAAGATTCCCAGTGCCCCTCCTCAAAAATGATGAACTCCAATTACCTTTCTGGACTTTTGGGCTGACGCCCCGGGATGATGTTCAGGGCCCTGAGTCATCGCTGTCCTTAGCAAGCCCCAGTGGAAAATGAAAATGTGGGGCCCCTTGTTCAAAAATTATGAAGAATCTCAAGACAGCAACGGCAGAGCACGTAACCGAGCACAGGCCCATCTGAGCTCAGAGCTCTGTGCAACCAGATCACATGCCCAGAAAGCTGGCCCCAGTCCTTAGTGCCAGCCAAGGGGACAGTGACGTGGAAGGCCACATTTCTGAGGGCTCTGGGATCAGGCACGGACACACGTGCTGGGTCGTGAGCACAATTTGCCAAACGCTGGACTTTGTCATTCAGTTCCAGGCTCCCTTTTCACTCCACCTGGTCGCCCCCTGGGTTTGAAAGTCCCTGAAGGTCTTCCTCCCCAGCCTGAGCAAGTTGGTAGACACACTGTCCTCCTCTTCACTGTGAGCTGTGCCCCCACCTCATTCACGCCGCCCTCAGAATGGCCTGGGCCAAACCCTTGAAAAAGTTGGAGTTGAAATTTCTTCCCCCGGGAAGCCCAGGCACAGAAGGAGGAGTCGGGGGGACTGGACAGGCAGCAGCCAAAAGGGGCATTTGAAGGCAGGCTGAGTGACCTTGGGAGACAAGGAAAGGACACAGTTTTCCTGTCCCCCAAGGCCTCCCAATGAGGCTTTCTTTCTCCTCTGTCCTTGGCCTTCCCCAAGCTGGGTTGAGGGGCTGAATGCCAAGGGCTGCTTCAAACAGGTGTACAGGTTGGACACTGCACAAAGGCAACCTGTGGCTGAGTTAGTGGGGTGGACATCCAGCCCACCCTCTGCCAGTGGAGCCTTGTGCCCAGGTGCTGGCTAGGTCTGCCCAGAGGAAGGCATTCCACGGTGTCATCACTTACAGCCCTGCAATCACCTCTTCCAAGACTAAAACTTTTCCTGTCCATCCTTGGTGGCTGGAAGCACAGCTTGGGAGGGAGGAGAAATCAAAAAAAAAGAAAGGAAGAAAGATGGCAGCTCGGCTGGCACTTCTTCCAGGAAGACTTCTCTGAGTGGGTCTCAAATGTCTGTCGGGCCAGGGCTTAGATGAGCAGGGAGGGGAGCGAGCCTGTCTCCTCTCAGCGCTGCAGCGTTTGCATAGCTGGCTGCAGGTTTTGCCAAGCCTGTAGGATTATGGGGAGCAGGGGGGTGTAGGAGGGGGGTGTCAAGCTCCTCAGGAACCCCATGGCACCACCACTGTCCTGACTCCCCCAGACGAGGGCAAATCCCATCACGCTCTCAAAGCTCTCTGGTTTCTCTGCCATGCTGAGCACGGCTGTGATTTCATGTTTAGTTCTGTGATTTATTCATGAGGGAAGGGAAACTGTGTTTGATTTCTGGCTTACCATTGTGTCCCCAGCACCTGGCACATAGTAGGTGCTCAGTAAATTGAGGAAGGAGGGGAGGGAGGGAGGGAGAGAGGGAGGCTGATTTCCCATGAAATAACTCAAGGGTAGGTTCAAAGGCCAAACTCTTAGAGGGATCCATGCAGAACCTGGGGCAGAGGGCGGGGACATAGGCTGTGCCCCTCAGTTTCTCCCACAGGTCCCCTCCTTCCCCTCTAATGGCTCCAAGGCTCTGACCCAAATGCCCACAGCCCCCACCCTGCCTCCACCTGCCCACCACACACACACACACACACACACACACACACACACACTCACTCACACCTTCCAACTGTACAATTTCCTGGCCAAATGCGAAATCTCTCATGGGTTGTTCATCATTCGTTCAACAAACGTTGACTGGGCACCTACCGGGTCCCAGTGTCCCAGGCACAGGAGACAGACCAGTGAATGGGACTCGGGCCCTGCCTTCGGGGTGTACGGCCCACCTGCAGAGAAGCAAGCCACTAGCAATGACAGGGCAGGGGCTGGTGCTCCGATGAGGGAAGCACAGAGGACCCAGGGCACTGAAGGGACACGAGGCTGAGCTCTGAAGGATGAAGAGGGGTTGGCCAGGCCAGGGGAAGGGGAGGCTTCCAGGCAGGGAACAGCATCTGCCAAGGCCTGGAGGCGTTAATATAAGAGGATGCCACACGTCCCAGGAAGTGGAAGAACTTTGTGGTTTTCCAGCTCCTCTGCAAGAGCCTCGTGGGGGCTCCCTAATTCCTGGTTCTGGGGTGGGGACCGCCACGGGGCTGGCTCAGTGGCACCTTCACTCCCCCACCTTCCCCTCCACTCATCCCACCATGGCACCCCTCCCCTCCTATATGTCTGCCCCATATTCTTTGATTAAGAAGAACGTTTTCTTTTTTCCTCTCCTTTCTTTTGCTCAATTATTCAAAATAGAGCTGAGAGAGAAAGAAAAAAACCGAGAGAGGGAAAGAGACACAGAGACACAAGAGACAAAAGACAGAAAGAGAAAGTACCCCGAGAGCAGAATGAGGAGACCCCAAGCCCGTCCTCCCAACCTCGGCCCCCGCTCCCGCACACGCGGGCGCCCCCCTGGGCCTCTCCGCCCCCAGTTGTTTTAGCGCCTCGGAGAGGAAAAAGCAGAAGGAGCCAAGATGGCTGCCTTGACCCCATCCCGGGGCCGCGGGGGCAAATCTCATTTCCCAGTCAGGAGAGAGAAGGAAATCATTTTAATTCTTTTTAAATCCACCTTAATCTTAGTCCATCTCCTAGTCCAATCTTCCTCATCCACCTGAGGTGAAGAACAAAATCTTCACCTCAGAGGCCCTGAGTGACCCTGGGCAAGAAGGTCTCCCTCTCTGGGTTCCAAGTTTCCTTCCACGTCAAAGCAGGGATGGTAGCTGCGCTACCCACTGGTGTAGGGGTGAAATGAGGCAGGGGAGAGGAAGGGAGGGCAGAAACAAGTATTCTCCCGAGGGCCAGCCCTGCCCTAGGTGCAGAGCCAGGTCCTCATACAGGCAACGTCGTTAGGCCCTCTCAGCAGCCTGGAGCAGGTTATTTTCCCCATTTCACAGCCATGAAGGGGACGCACGAGATCACGCTGTGCAAAAACTAGCCGGTCTTCAGATTCTTCCCACACAAACCAGAAGTCAAGTCCTTGCAGAAACCTTGCATGGCGCAGCTCAACCCGGGCCTGCACCCTCTAGCTGGACTCCCTCCTTCCCATCTGTAAAATGGGCACTTAGCGAAGATAAAAATGTAATTAGACTCCCACGGAACCCTGGTATCAATGCTCACATTTTGCCAAGGCAGAAACCCAGACTCAGAGAGGTTGAATTTGTGCTCAAGATCACGTAGCCAGCAAGTGCCAGAGCTGGGACTTGAACCTGGCTGCACCTGGCTCCACAGCCCACATTCTCATCGATTTTTTTCAAGCCTCGGCATTGAAGCTGTTCATCTCAAGCCAGAATAAATCTTCACCTTGCTGGGTAGAGTTAAAAGTAGGTGGTGGCTCGTCCCCTGGGAGCAAGGCTGAAGAGGGGCCCTAAAGTTCAGAAGAATTTAATTTCTATCTTGAAAGAGTTTGGCGGTGGAGCAGGAGGGGCCAAATGAAAAGCCGCTTTCGTGCAGGCAGAAACCCAAAAACACAGCTCCCTTGCCAGCCCAGAGATCGGCTTTCAGAACATTGTGTCTCCTAAACCGACATGAACAGGGGGCTTTGTTGGAGTGAGAGATCAGATCTCAGGGCTCTGGGTGGAGGGAAAAGGGCAAGGAGCTGGAACTTTCTTTTTCATCTAAAACCTAAGATGACTGAGGCTGCCCAGGGAGGCTGGAAGAGCCTGGCTTGGTCTTGGTGACACCTTGCTGTTACGGAAACTCAGGATGGGGCCTGAGGTGGCCCACAGGGGGTGTTATACCCAGAGCCTGCAGGAATTCAGCCAGAAATGGGGGTGCCTGCCCTTTTGAGGGACTGTCCAGGGGGGTTGTCTCTACCCACCTGAGCTCCTGGGAAGGCTTTGGGGTCATTTTGGGGCATATGGTGTGGCAAATGTTCGTGGAGGGTACTGCCATCGGGACCTGCAGGCCCTGCGGCAGCCAGAACTTGCGAAGACCCCGTGGTGACTCTGTGATCACAACCAGGCACTGCGAAGTGACATATTAGTCTCCTGGGGCTGCCATGACAAATTACCAGAAACTGGGTGGCTGAAAACAACAGAAATCTATTCTCTCACAGCTCTGGAGGCCAGAAGCTGAAATCAAGGTGTCAGCGAGGCCATGTTCCCCAGGAAGGCTCCAGGAGGGATCTGTTCCCTGCCTTTCTCTTAGCTTCTGCTGTTGCCGGCAATCCACGGCGTTGCCGGCAATCCACGGCGTTCCAGGCTTGTAGATGCGTCACTCCAGTCTCTGCTGCCCCTGTGGTCACCTGGTGCTCTCCCTGCGTGTGTGCATGTCGGTGTCTCATCTCTTCTAATAAGGACACCAGTCAGGTTAGATTAGGGTCTACCCTCGTGACATCATCCTAACTTGACTACGTCTGGGAAGACCTTGGTTTCAGATAAGGTCACACTCACAGGTACTTGGGGCCAGGACTGCAACATATCTTTTGGGGGAAAAAATTCAGCCTATCACATTGACACCCCACCCGCTGGACCTCCGCACTTGGGGGACCCTGTTCTTAGGCACCTGAAGTTCCATGTTACTCTAGCTGAGACCTGTCCATCCTCTGCCAGCTGCTCTCCCGAGGCCTTGAGTTCAATTTAGCTCCTAGTCAGCTGCCGTGCATGCCCATACAGCAGGGCCAGAGCGAGCTATTTTGATCCGGAATCCGATCCTCTGTTCTCCTGGTTAAAACAAGGAAATCCACAGGCCCTCAGTGATCTCACTGCGGCCTCCCTGTCACTCACCTGCTCCAGCCACACCAGACTCCACCGATTTCTCCACCAGGCCACTCTCTTGCCCACCTCAGAGCCTTTGTCTCTGCTGTTCCCTCCACCCGTTTGCTCTTCCCTAGGTCCCCTGGGACTGACACCTTCAGGTCTCAGCTCAGAGAGAGGCCTCCTCTGACCTTCCAGCTAAAGTACCCCACCCTGGTGCCCAGTCCTACAGTTGCCTCACAGAACTCACCACCATCTGAAATTACTTTATTTGGTTATTTCTTTAACTGTTTCACTTATAGCTTTCGCGACCTGCATGTCAGCTCTGTGAGGGCAGAGAAAAACCTTTAGACTTGAACAATAATGAAAATATTAAGGTTGGTGCAAAAGTAATTATGGTTTTAGCATTGTTGACAAAGGAGAGAGAGCCTTGAAGATGAGGAGCGCAGTGGCTGGCCATCGGAAGTTGACAACGACCAACTGAGAGCAATCATTGAAGCTGATCCTCTTACAACTACATGACAAGTTGCCAAAGAGCTCAGTGTTGACCATTCTACAGTCCTTTGGCATTTGAAGCAAACTGGATAGGTGAAAAAGCTCGATAAGTGGGTGCCTCATGAGCTGACCAAAAATCAAAAAAAAATTGTAGTTTCGAAGTGTTGCCTTCTCTTGTACTCTACAAGAAGGAACAATTTCTTGATCGGATTGTGACGTGCAATGAAAAGTGGATTTTCTATGACAACTGTCAACAGCCAGCTCAGTGGTTGGACCGAGAAGAAACTCCAAAGCACTTTCCAAAGCCAAACATGCACCAAAAAAGGTCATGTTCCTGTTTGATGGTCTCCTGCCAGTCTGATCCACTCCAGCTTTCTGAATCCCCATGAAACCATTCCATCTGAGAAGTATGCTCAGCAAATCGATGAGATGCACCAAAAACTGCAACGCCTGCAGCCAGCATTGGTCAACAGAAAGGGTCCAATTCTTCTCCATGACAACACCCAACCACACGTGGTGGCACAACCAAGGCTTCAAAAGTTGAACGAATTGGGCTACGAAGTTTTGCCTCATCCACCATGTTCATCTGACCTCTCACCAACCAACACTTCTTCAAGCATCTCGATAACTTTTTGCAGGGAAAATGCTTCCATAACCAGCAGGATGTAGAAAATGCTTTCTAAGAGTTCCTTGAATCCCGAAGCATAGATTTTTACTCTACAGAAATAAACAAACTTATTTCTCATTGGCAAAAATGTGTTGATTGTAACGGTTCCTATTTTGATTAAGAAAGATGTGTTTGAGCCTAGTTATAATGATTTAAAATTCACGGTCCAAAACAGTGATTACTTTTGCACCAGCCTAAATTAATATGTATTGAAATTTATGCAATGCAGCTAAAACAGTACTTGAGGAGAAGTTTGTGGTTTTAAATGCATACAGAAAAGAAGACTGAGAATTAATGAGCTAAATGTCAAAGTTAAGAACTCAGTAAAAGAACAACAGAACCAATCCAAAGACTGTAAAAGTAATGAAAAAATTAAAATAAGAGCAAAAACTAATGTTGTGGGGAAAAAAATAAATGATAAGATCAATATGCCCAATAGTTGGTTCCCTAAGAAAGATAAGAGAAAATGATATGGCTGACTTTATGCCTGTAAAATTTTGAACTTTCTGGAAGCATCTAGAAAATATTGTTGAAAAAAATTAGCTTAAGAAGATAGAAAACCTGAAGTGTTAGTAACAAAGACATTGAATCATGACTTACTATTAGAACATCAGTTTCATAGGTGAGTTCTATTAAACTTTAAAGGAATTCATCAATTTGATTTTATACAAAATCTTCTAGATAATAAAAAATGAGGGAATACTTCCCACCTCATTTTACAATAATAAAATAATTTTGATAGCAAACTTAAACAAGGACAATGAAAGAAAAGTAAATTACTGGCCAATCCACTCATGACCATAGATGCAAAAAAAAAAAAAAAA
>RJWJ010016887.1:0-33862 GCA_004363605.1 Indri indri | reverse complement strand
TGGGATTGCTGGATGGAATGGTACTTCTAAGTGTATCTCTTTAAGGTATCTCCATATTGCTTTCCACAGAGGTTGCACTAGTTTGCAGTCCCACCAGCGGTGTATGAGCGTTCCTGTCTCTCTGCATCCACGCCAACGTTTATTGTTTTGGGACTTTTTGATAAAGGCCAGTCTCACTGGAGAGAAGTGATATCTCATTATGGTTTTGATTTGCATTTCCCTGATGATTAGAGATGTTGAGCATTTTTTCATATGTTTTTTGGCCATTATTCTGTCTTCTTTTGAAAAGTTTCTGTTCATGTCCTTTGCCCACTTTTTGATAGGGTTGTTTGATTTTTTCTTGTTGATTTTCCTGAGTTCTAAGTAGATTCTAGTTATCAGTCCTTTATCGGACTTGTAGCATGCAAAAATTTTCTCCCATTCTGTAGGTTGTCTGTTTGCTCTTGTGACAGTTTCTTTGGCTGTGCAGAAGCTTTTTAATTTGAGCAGGTCCCATTTATTTATTTTGGTTGTTGCTGTGATTGCCTTTGGGGTCTTCTTCATAAATTCTTTGCCTAGGCCAATGTCTAGAAGAGTGTTTCCAACATCTTCCTCTAGAATTCTAATAGTTTCACTCCTCAGGTTTAAGTCTGTTACCCAGCTTGAGTTGATTTTTGTGAGAGGTGAAAGGTGTGGATCCTGGCTCCGTCTTGTACATGTGGCTATCCAGTTTTCCCAGCACCATTTATTGAATAAGGATTCTTTTCCCCAGTGTATGTTTTTGTCTGCTTTGTCAAAGATTAGGTGGCTATATGAGGATGGTTTTATATCTGGGTTCTCAGTTCTGTTCCACTGGTCAATGGCTCTATTTTTATGTCAGTACCAAGCTGTTTTGATTACTACAGCCTTATAATAAAGTTTGAAGTCTGGTAAGTTGATACCTCCCATTTTGTTTTTATTGCCTAGAATTGTTTTTGCTATGCGGGGTCTTCTCTGGTTCCATACGAAGCATAGAATTAATTTTTCTATATCTGTGAAGAATGATGTTGGTATTTTAATAGGGATTGTATTGAATCTTTAGATCACTTTGGGTAGTATAGACATCTTAACAATGTTGATTCTGCCGACTCATGAGCATGGTATTGTTTTCCACCTGTTTACGTCCTCTGCTATTTCCTTCCTCAATGTCTCATAGTTCTCCCTGTAGAGGTCTTTTACCTCCTTAGTTAAATATATTCCTAGATACTTTATTTTCTTTGTCGCTACTGTGAAGGGAATTGAGTCTTTGATTTGGTTCTCAGTATGACTGCTATTGGTGTATATGAAAGCCTCTGATTTGTGTGTATTGATTTTATATCCTGAGACTTTACTGAATTCATTTATCAGTTCCAGGAGCCTCTTGGTTGAATCCATGGGGTTTTCTAGATATAATATCATGTCATCAGCACATAGTGAGAGTTTGATCTCTTCTGTTCCCATTCGTATGCCTTTAATTCCACTCTCTTGCCTGATTGCTGTGGCCAGGACTTCCAGCACTATGTTGAATAGAAGTGGAGATAGTGGGCAGCGTTGTCTGGTTCCAGTTCTAAGTGGGAATGCTTTCAGTTTTTCCCCATTCAGTATGATGTTGGCTGTGGGTTTGTCATAAATGGCTTGTATCATTTTTAGGTAAGCTCCATCTATGCATTTCTTTTTATTTTTTAAAAAAGATTTTTATATATGTTCTCGAGTGAGATTGGCCTGTAATTTTCTTTTCTTATAATGTCCTTATCAGGTTTTACTATCTTACTGAGTTCAAAATGAATTCCCTCTTCCCTATTCCTTGGAAGAGTTTATGATTGGTGTTATTTCTTTAGCTGTTTGGAAAAATTCACTGGTAAAGTTATTGGAACCTGGTATTTCATTTATGGGAAGATTTTAGTTACAGATTCACTCTTCTTTAATAAGTATAGGACTATTCATATTTTAAGCTTTTCCACCAGTTTTTGTAAGTTTTGTTTTTCTATAGATTTGTCCATCTTGTCTAAAGTTTCAAATTAGTTGGTATAAGCTTTTTTAAAAAATCTTTTATGATGTTTTTAATGTTTCGATTGCTGGTATTGATAATTTGTACTTTTTCTCTTTTTTTCCTTATCAGTCGTCTTGCTAGTTGTCTGTCAGTGTTAGTGTTTTCAAAGAACCAATTTTAGATGATAAGTCTTGATATATGGTAGTATAAGTTCTTTAAACATGACAAAGCTTTTCTTTATTGTTTGTATTCTTTTTTAATTCTTTATATTCTTAATATAAATTTTGGAATCTGTTTATTAATTTCCTAAAAAAAGACATGGGGTTTTGGTTAGCTATAGATTTTCTCTGTTGTACTTTTGCTTTCTATTTCACTAATTTCTGTTCTGATTTTTATTATGAGGATTCTGTTTCTCAAGGCATAGTCAAATTTGATGACTATTTTAAAAATTATACGTTTGTTTATAATACATAAGAAGCTCCTAGTGTTAATTTTTTCTTAAGTAATTGATACAGACTTGCCCCAAAAGGACACATGAAAACAAGTTATGCAGAAGGACAGAGAAGCTCTTTTCAGAAATGTTTTCATACATGCACACACCACTCATGAATAGTAATTTTGCCACAATGTACTTCATTTTCCTAAACTATTTAATATTACCTTTCAGAATATAGATTAAGTTAAAAGGAGCTTACACATTAGAGAAATTATTAAAGAAGGGAGAGTATATATTTAAGAAAATTGAGTGCTTAATTCAGTGACTGTGACCCTGTCTCAGTATTTAAAAATGCTAATTGATGTGTTTATCCTTGCTTTTCTAGTGATTTGCAGCTTTCGAGGATCTGTCCCTCAAGGGTTGGTCTTAGAAATAGGAGAAACAGTCCAGATTCTTGAAAAATGTGAAGGTAAGTATGGACCTATAAAGCACATAAATAGTGATCATTTCTATCATTATATACATTTATTTTGTGCTAATAAGATTATAAATAGTAATTTTAAAGCCATAATGAATCACATCATGAAATAGTGTTATATGAAATCCTTCCTGATCTATGTTCAGCATAAAGGTCTGAGCTTTTTCGACTCCAATCTGATAGTAGCAAGTAGATAATTAATTGTTCTCTGTCAGAACATGACTTTTACATACCATATCAAGTGATTATTTTTGATTTTTTACAAATAGGTGATATTCTACTCATGCTTAGCTGCATTTGAATGGAATCAAATTGTAATCCATTCATTTGTATGTTTCTGCCTAATTGGTTGGCATAAAACAAGACCTTAAATATACTCAAAGTTTGGCTTGACTGCTGTCCTTTTCTGTGATATATATGGGTATTTTTGCTGTAATATTTATGCATTCTTGAGATATATCATGTTCTTCAAAATCACATACTTACCAAGATTTATGGGAAAAATAAATTTAGAGAGAAATCACACAAAATCAGAGCATTAACAAAAACAAAATTAATACCATGAAAAATAATTTGAGAAGTCTAGACTAGCAGTTCAGCATAACTAGAAGCCATCCCAGACAATAGAATGGAGTGGAACTGTTGCGATGTGGGTATGGAGACAGTGCGTGTGGGAGTGGAGTGCTAATTCACTTGGCCTAATGTTAAGATGGCTATGGGAATAAGTTTAACCTACCATGACCCAGGAACTATCTAAGTTTAGGAGTGTACTTTTCTGGAAGGGAAGCGCTAGTACAGCATTCATTTTAAATTTTCTTAAAACATAAGTATAAATCAGAACCCATTCATGATAAAATAAACACTTTTAGCAAAACAAAATAGAGCATAGTTTTCTTAGTTGGGCATGGCGGCTCACACCTATAAACTCAGGTGCTTGGGAGGCTTAGGCAGGAGGATTGCTTGAGCTCAGGAATTTTGAGACCAGCCTGGGCAACAAAGTGAGACTCCGCCTCTTAAAAAAAAAAAGAAGGTAAATAAAGGATATCTACTAAAAAGCCTATAGCAAACATCATATGCAGTTGTAAAATATTGAAAGAGATTTCCCAGTGAGGCTGGGTAATTTATAAAGAAAAGAGGTATATTTGGCATGGTTCCGCAGGCTCAGAAAGAAGCATGGTGCCAGGATTTGCTTCTGGTTAGGGCTTCAGACTGCTTTCACTCATGGTGGAATGTGAAGGGGAGCTGGCATGTGCAGATACATGTGAGAGGGAAAGGAAGAGAGAGAGGAGAGGTGCCCGGCCTTTTTAAACAATCAGGTCTCTTGGGAACTGGCAGAGTGAGAACTCAATTATCCCCCACCTCTCCAGGGAGGGCGTTAATCCATGAGGGATCTGCCCCCATGACCCAAACACCTCCCATTAGGTTCCACCTCCAACATTGGGGAACAAATTACAGCATGAGATTTGAGAGGACAAACATCCAAACTGTAGCATTTGCTGTAACTATGTTTATTGAACATTGTATTGGAGGTACTTGCTAGTGTAGTAAGGTAAGAAACATACAGAATGAAAAGGAATAATTGAAACTGTCATTTGTAGATGATATGATTGTATAAAATATCCAGTAGAATCTGTAGGAAAAACTATGGGAATAAATAAGGGAATTTAGCAGGTTTGATGGCTACAGTATTTTAAAAATACATTATCTTTCTCTGTTTGCAAAAAAGAAGTAGAAAATGAATTAAAGAAATAATGCTATTTATAGTAGTATCAAAAACATCAAATGCCAAGGAATAAATCTAATATAAAGTATAAGACATCTATGATAAAAACTACAAAAATATTATTGATAGAAATTAAAGAAAATCTAAAATATGGAGAGATTTACCATGTTTATGGATTGAAAGACTATTATAGAGATGTCATCTCTCCCCAAATTAATCTAAAGATTAATGCAATCCTAATAAAAATCCAGCAGATGTTTTTCAGTATGGAAATTGAATAGCTGATTTTGACATTTATGTGAAAATGTGAAAAGTTATAAAGAGCATGACAATCTTGAAGAAGATAAAGCTAGAGGATTTACACTACCAGTTATCAAGATTTATTATACTTTAGGACATTGTGGTTTGGGAGCAAAGACAGACTAATCAAACAGAACAGAGGGGCCAGAAACAGACCCTGTAGAGCCATATTTATGGATTAGCTCTGGCTCACTCATGCCTTTCCACAAGTTTCTCTGTCACCTGGCAGGTTGCTCCTATAGACCAGCTCCAACCCATGCCCTCTGGCAAGCTTTGCCACCACCAGCAGGCTGTGTGTTCCTATGGCAGCCATACTCTTTCACAGAGATTCTGAATCTTAGCCTTGAAGGGGGAAGGGGAAGGGGTTCTTTTAAGTTCTTAGTTTCTTGCTTGTCTACTCTATGGTTGTATATCATCCACTGATTATGAGAGAGGTGATAACTGCAGTGCACTGGAGAAATGAAGTCCTTTACAAAAAGTGATGTTAGGCCAATTGAAATAAAAAATGACCTGTTTAATAAATGGTACTGGACTAATATGGAAAGCGATGAATCTTGATCCCTACCTCACAAAATACACTCCAAACTCAATTCCAGATGGATGGTAGAGCCAAAGTGATTCACCTTGAAGGAAGCATAGGGAAATATTCTTCTTGACCTTGGGATAGACAAAAATCTTTTATAAGGATGCAAAAAGCACTAACCATAAAGGAAAAGATTGATAAGTTATACTTTATTAAAATGAAGATTTTCTTTTGTTCAAAAGATGTCATTAAGGAGAGAAAAAAGACAAATCACAGAGTGAGAGAGTTATTTGACAAAAGAATTCATATTCAGAGTATATAAAGAACTACTACAAGTAAAAAACTGAAGGGTAATCTAATAGAGGAACAGGCAGAAGGCCTGAATAGGCTCCTCATGAAACAGATATCCTTGTGGCTCAAAAATATATGGAAAGGTGCATAATCTCAGTCATCAGGGAAATGCATATTAAAACTACAGTGAGATACCACCAAACAGCCACTAGAATGATGAAAAATGAAAACACTGGCAATATCAAATGCTAGTGTGGATATGGATCAACTGTTAATCTTGTACTTTGGTAATGGGAGGGAAAAAGGTATTACCATTTTGGAAAACTCTTTGGCACTATTTATTAAAGCTGAATGTGCAAGCACCTTGTGATTTAGCAAGTCTACTCATAAATATAAACCCAACTGCAAATTATCTGTATAAAATGTTAGTAGCAGCTTTATTCATAATAGCCCCAAACTGGAGAAAATGAAAATGTTCATCAGCAGTAGAATGGGTGAATAAATTGTGGTATATACATATAACTCAATGCGATACAGAAAGAAAATGAGTGAATTATTGCTATGCACAATACACATGACTATTACAGACATATTCTCATAGAAAGAAGCTAAATATAAGAGTTGATGATGTTATAGTTTTATCTACATAAAGTACAGAATCAGGTCAAACTAATAGATGGTGATGTTTGTCAGAATGGTTATCTTTTAAAGGGTGTGTGTGTTGATGAGTGGAGGAGGTACACATGGCATTTGGGTTACTGCTAATGTTTTATATATCTGGGTGGTGGGCATACAGGTATGTTTACTCTTTGAAAATTTATTTAGCTGTACATTAATAGTTTTCACACTTACGGATGTTACATATTAATAAAACGTTTACTTGAGAAATAAAATAACTTTGTAAAAAAGTGTTGAAGGTACAACAATACGGATGAATCTAAGAATATTATATTAAACAAAATAACCAGAATAAAAGATTACATTCTGTATGATTCTATTTATATAAACTTCAAGAACAAGCAACACTATAGATCTATGGTGATAGAAACCAGAACAGTAGTTGCCTCTGGGAGAGGATTGACTGGAAAAAGGTATAAGATGATTGAAAAGTTCTGTCTGGATGCAGTGTGGGTTACATGGGTATCACATTTGTCAAAGCTTATAATACTGTATGTTCATTATCTATGTATTTCACTGTATGTAAGTTGCGCATCAATAAACTAGATTAATGGTTGAAAATGGATACAAAGAATATGTATAATCTCTTACCAATAAGAAGAAGTAATAGGTAAATAGAAAAATGAAGAAAAATATGATCAGGGACTTCACAGAAATGCTCAGTCTTGTTAGTAGTCAAGGAATAGAGTTAAAACCAGAATGATGAGTGATTTCGCACGTATTAGTTAGAGAAGACTGAAATATCTGACATATCCAAATGTTATCACAGATATGTTTCCATAGGAATGCTTATAAACTGCTGGTATCTTGTGAATTTGGATGTGCCTATCCTTTCACCTAGCTGTTTAACTCTTAAGTATATACCGTAGAGAAATGTTTTTCAGGCTGTCTTCATCCAGTCATTAGGGGGTTACAAATTACACTTAGTGGCTCAGTATCTGCGGTAATAAAAAAAAAAAATAGAATAAAAACATCAGAGTTTCTTGCTGTATTAGTCATGATCTAATCAGGAGACAGAAATCACACTAATAATTTGAATAGGAAATGTTTAATATAATTGTTAACTAGTAAAAAGTGTTTAACTACTAAAAGGGCTAATAGAAGACTCAAAGGAATGTACAAGTAGGAAATGCAAAAAGCAGCTACTACCTATGGGGCTGAGGAAGAGTGGACAAGCAAGAAACTAAGAACATAGAAGAACCCTTCTCCATTCCCCCTTCAAGGCTAAGATTCAGAATCTCTGGGAAAGAGCATGGCTTCCATAGGAACATATAGCCTGCTGGTGGTGGCAAAACTTGCCAGAGGGCATGGGTTGGAGCTGGTCTATAGGAGCAGTCTGCTGGGTGGCAGAGAAACTCGTGGAAAGGCATGAGTAAGCCAGAGCAGGTCCATAAGTTCAGCTCTCCAGATGATGGAGAAACTTACCAGAGAATGAGGGCCATAGCTGGTCTGTGAAGGTGGCTGAGATAAGCACTGCTGGGTTGCCAACATGCCAGTCCGCTGGCTAGTGTGCTGGCAATAAAACAACAGTATACCAGAACCAAGAAAGAAAGCTGCTTCTTTCTGCTATGGCTTGCAGTGTCCCAGCAGTACCCTTTATTTGCAAAGCATGACTTCAGGTGAGCTGGCAAAAGAAAAATGTTTATACGGTTGTATTAGTCTGATCTTCCAGAGAAGCATTGTGTTTTGTGTGTGTGCGTGCATGTGAGCACACATGTGTATGTATGTGTGTGCTCTGGAATATATGTTTCTCTGGAAAACGCAGACTAATACATCTCTCTCTCTCTCTAGAAGTAAAAAGATGTTATGGAGGCTAAGAAGTCCCAAGATGTTTAGTTGGCAATCTGTAGACCCAGGAGAGCTGATGGTGTAAGTTCCAGACCAAGTCCAAAGGCAGGAGAAGACCAACATCTCACCTCAAAGAGAATCAGGCAGAGAGATCAAGTTCTCTTTTACTCTGCCTTTTTGTTGTATCCAGGCCTTCAAAGGATTAGATGAGGGCCACCCACATTGGAGAGGGTAGTCTGCATTACTCAGTCTGCCAATTCAAGATTTAATCTTACCCAGAAACACTCTCATAGACATATCCAGAGTAATGTTTAGACAAATTTCTTGGCATCCTGTGGCCCAATCAATTTGACACATAAAAGTAGTTTTCACAGGGTCCAACTCTAATATTGCAAGGCAGAGCAAAGAAGGTGGGATTTAGTACTGAGGGCTGACAAATTAGTAACTAGCACAATTGGATGTAGCATCATTAAATTTTTTTTTATGAGATTTGCTTCAATCTTATGTGTTATGGGATTATGATATAAAATAAATTTCTGAGTCTGGGCCATGGTAAAGAATACTCAGAAGCCATTGATCTGGAGAATCTTATACATATGTACACATTTACAGCATTATTTATAGTAGCAAAAAGTTGGCAATGTCTTAAATGCCTACCAATAAGAGAATGTTGGAAAAATACAGATGTTCCTTGACTTACGAAGGTATACCAGTAGATCCATTGTAAAGCTGAAAAATTTTAAGTCAAACTATCATAACTTTGGGACTGTCTGTAAATCATGGTATATATTTTATGATGAAATACTATTCAACAATGAAAATGAATGAACTACAGCTCACATATCAACATAAACAGATCTTATAAATATAATATCAATCAAAAATCAGTGTAAAGTATAAAAACATGTAAAATAATACTGCGCATATGTGGTAAGGCCGTACCAATGTAGTAAAAATAGAAAGAAGCAATACATAATACAAAAACATGTAAAATAATACTGCGCATATGTGGTAAGGCCATACCAATGCAGTAAAAATAGAAAGAAGCAATACATAATAAATAACAAGTTCAGTTCACCTGGGCGGGGGACATAAAATATATGGATGCTATTTCATTTTTAAGTTGTGGGGTGAGTATATGGCTTTATTATAATACTAATATTTTGTACAGTTTCTTAAATACTTCATGATAGATTTTTTAAAAACTTTGTATTTTAGAATAATTTTAGACTTTTCCATGTATAGTACAGAATTCCTGTATACCCTTGTTCATTCACCTTCCCTTAATGTCAAATGTTTACATTAACTATGATATAATTATTTAAGTGAAGAAATTAACATTGGTACAATATTACTAAGTTAACTGTAGACTTTGTTTGAATTTTCTCACTAGTGTCTTTTTGCTGTTCTATAATCCAATCCAGGATAGTGGATTTTTGAAGAGGCATTAAGACTTGCCTATAAAATGCTTTTTTGTCTTTGTTTTATTTTTGTTACAGTATTATACTTCAGAAGTGAAATGGTTTTCCTTTGTTTCTGCTGGGATATGCCTCCATATTTCTAAATAATATTTTTATGTTTATGTTTCTTATATTTTTCCCTTTTATTCTTATGTATTCACTCTGTGCAGTGTAAAGTAATACTATAGCTCTGTTATCCTTTCCCATTCCAAACATACTTCTCCTTCCATTCTTCCACTGTACTTATCATGTTTTTTAGTTAAATTAGTATTCAATATTTATATCGTTATGATTTATTCATAGCTCATCTATATAGTATATTGTCCATTATACCATTATGTCTTTTTTCCTTTTTCTTTTGTCTTTTCTTCTCTCTTTTCTTCTTCTTTTTCTTTTCTTTTCTTCTTCTTTCTCTTCTTTCTTTTCTTTCTTTCTTTCCTTTTTTTATTAAGAGACGGGGTCTTGCTCTATTGCCCAGCCTAGAGGGCAGTGACGCGATCATAGCTCACTTCACTCTTCTAAAAGTCTGAAATTATTCCAAAATAAAAAACTCCTGGGCTCAAGTGATCCTTTCCACCAGTGAGGACTCCCAGTGCATACTACTATGCCTGGCTAACCTAAACATTTTTTTTTATAGGCACAGTTTTGCTAGGTTGCCCAGGCTGGTCTCGAACTTCTGGCCTTAAGTGATCCTCTCACTTTGGCTTCCCAAAGCACTGGGATTATAGATGTGAGCCACCATACCTGGCCCATTGTATCTTTTCTTGTATTACCTTTTGTTTTCTCTGGAATTAATGTTTGACTTATTTTTTAATTTACATAGTTTTTCATGGATCTATCAATTTCTTCCAGAATTCTTAAATAGAACTGAAACTATCGGTCCATTCAAATGTTTCAGATCTTGTTCTTGGTATTTCCCTTCATAATCGTCATGGGACTGCCCTTTGCGTCTTTTCCTATTGGACCGTCCGTTTCCTACATCCTCTTCTATCCTTTTTCTTGGTTGACTTTCTGATTTTTGTGGAGAAAATTCTCTAGGAGTTTCTTGAGAAAAAGTGTCATGGAAGGTAAATTTTTTGAGAGCTTGAATGACTGAAAAGATCTTTGTTTTGCTCTCATACTTGTTGATGACTTAGTTGGGCATAGAATTCTTGGCTGGAAAATTATTTGTCCCCATACGTTTCAAGGCATTGCTTCATTTGCTGTTGCACAAATCAGATGGCATTCTGATTTTTTTATTTCCAGGATTCTGTTATTTTACAGTGATACACCTTTGGGTATGTCAAAAGACAAAATTATGACAAGTTTAGTTACAGATGTAATTGGCTTTTATTTGTGATTCATGAATCCGGGCAGCCTTCAGTCTACAAAATAGTGTGAGAGATCCCACTGGGCAATAGCAGAATGTGGGTTTTGTAAGTGGGGACAAGGATACAGAACAATAGAAAAAACTCTGGTTAACACCAGGTTACTTTTTTGTAAGGGCAGAGTGGACTTCCCAATTAAACAGTGTCTCAGTAGACTGGTCTTAGGTAGAAAGGCTAGTAGGTGTTCACAGCGTGGGTGGAGAAAGATTTCTCACACAGAGATTAAGATATAAAAGTAAAAAAAAATATCTTTTAGAAGGACAGAATGAGAGAGCAAGAGCACTCAAGGGTTGGTGAGGGGAATATGGAAAGAGAGCAGGAACTTGGCACGGCATCCCAAAGGAAGAGAAGGGAGATGCCAGCAGTGAGGCCAAGTGGCTCACTGATTTTAAGGGGGACGAAGAGAAGAAAAAAGTGATGGCAGTTGATGACAAAAGTGGCATTAGGTAGATAAAAACTGTAAGGATGTCAAAGTCCAAGACTTGGTTTTCTGCCTTCCTTGGAGAAGGGATTATCACAGGAGATGTGACTCTGTCCTGGAGATAATGGTTGAGGCTGTAGTTTCTTCTGCTGCTGTTTACTCAGGAACTCTGTAAAAGCAGATTCTCAAAAAAAAAAAAAAAACAATTTTGAAAGAGAGAGATGTACATCTCTTTTCCATCCATTCAGCTCTCTTCAGAAGTTGTGCAAAACAAAACTCCTTCAGGGTACCTGTTACTGAGAGAACTAATAGGATTGATCATTAAGCATTACTGGGGAAATTATAAGATTAGGTATTTTCCTGTTACTTTTGAAAGGCTGCCCCTTTCACTGGGATCACCTGTTTTCAGGAGAAGTTGGTCTGTTTTGGGATCTCTCTGCTTCCTTAAAGTTTCAGTTTGAATATGTGGCATTTAACATGAGTGACTCCGTTTTGGTTTGGTTGGTCTGTTGGACCAAGTGCAAGAGCCCAGTCCAAAACAGTGGCCTCTCATAATTTTGTTTCACAGGTATGTACTTTTTTCCCCTCTCATTTATTATTTTTTATTGTGCTGAGCATTCATTGGACTGTTTCAATTTGGAAACTAATGGTTTTCCATTCTTAGAATTAAAAAAAATTATTTCTAGGATTATTTTCTTCCCTATTGTTTTTTTTCTGTTCTCAGAACTCCTATTACTTGAATGGTGCCTCTCCTATCTAGGCTGAGTCTGTACGTTGGTCTTTTATTCCCTAATCTTTTCCATGTCTTTATCTTTTGTTCCTTGTTTTGGGATATATAGGTAATATTATCTCTAAAACCTTATATTGGATTTTTGTTTCTGCTTTTATATTTTCATTTGGTAAGAGCACTTTCTTGCTATCTATTTAATGTTATAGCTTCTTGTTCCTGCTTTATGGATATAAATCTACCTTTTTTTCTTTAAGGCTATTTTTCTCCTTGCTGCATTCTTTCTTCTCTGAGTCTCCTTTCCTCCCTCCCCCACCTATTTTTCTGTTTTGAACTTTGTGTTAGAGGCTTTGCTTAAATGACGATGAGCCTGAGGAGGGGAGGGCTTCACACTAGTAGCTGATCAGGTGACTACTACCTTATGTTTGTGTTTCATTAGAGGATCTTTCCCCACCCCAGTCCAACTACTATTGTCTTTTTTTTTTTTTAAAGACAAGGTCTCACTCTGTCAACAGGCTGAAGTGCAGTGGCACTTTCATAGCTCACTGTATACTATTGTTTTTAAGTCTTTTTCTCTTCAACTCATCATCTTGAAGACTAATTCTTCGGTATTTTGCATGAGGGTGGAAGACTCTGCTGTTGTTCTGGCTGCCCAGTAGGAGTAGGGGTTGGGATCTATCTTGAGATTGGTGCCTGTCTCTGTTCTCATCAGAGCCTGGGTCCCTGAATCCTGAGACTGCCTGGTCCGCATTCTCCAGGGAGTGACTCTGCTGTTTGCAGATAGTGTGAGGGTGAAGGGATGTCTAGCTGTATTTGGTGGGCATAAAAGAAGAAGAACTGTAGAGTTCTAATTGTTTTTCTTGAATAATTTCAACTAGTTCATTTTTCAGTCCCATACCATACCCAGGCCTCCTGATGTACTCGATGCCTTGAATTCCTAAGATTTTCTTGGGTTTTGTGGTAGGAATTGACTCTTTATGACTTCTATGCATCTAGGCTTAGATTTTAGTTTTTGTCTGTTTGCTTTTAAGGTTCCAAATGTTATTTGCTTTCATCTAAATTGTCTTTTGCTATGCTGATGGTAGATCATGTGTAGACCATTTCTGGGCTGGTGATACAAAAGTATAATGCTGTAGTTCCTCTATCTGCCTGCAAGGAGTGCATGTCTCCTTGGGGTGATAGATACGTCAACACATATTTATACTAGCCATCGGCTTCATTGGAACAGGAAGTGGGTAGGGATAGGAGCAGGGAAGATTTTTATAAATTATTTAATATTGAGCTGTCTTGAAAGAGAAGTTTACCAGGCCTTAAAGGTCGATGTTTGTGGCAGCAGTCAGGTGGCTCCAGACTGTTGTGTGATATTGGTTGGTAGTCAGTGCTATTTCCCCTGTCCTAAGTAGCGTCAGAATCTAATTGTTTCAAGAGCCAGTTCAAGTAGGTACCCTGTCTTCATTACATCACCCCTAGGCCAAGAATTCTGCTTATATGCACTTCTTAGGCTGATGCTTCTAAATGAAAGTATGCAAAAAATCCCCTAGCTTCAATATTGAAATATTGTTTGTTTTTAATGACATATGCTTTGTGCTTGGAATACTTGATACCAGTTATCCAAATTACATCAGTTTATTTGTTGCCCACGTAGCTCCCTGAAACCATCTTTTTCATGTCCTCCCTTACTAGCTAGATTTGTGTTTCATGCCCTGATTTGACTTTGGGTCTCACATGTACTCCTGCTATAGATTTCTTACGTGATTCCAGCTTCTACTTTACCTTGAGCATTTCTACCTTGTTTTTTTTTTTTCCTCCGAGTTTGATTTGACTTGACTGTCCATTCCTGTGTTGCCTGTAGCCCTGACTTTGATGTTGGCTCTTCTATAAGAACATTTCTATCGTCAAGATGGAGAATAGAAATCTGATTTTTTCCTAAATTGTATTGTAGATATACTTTCATACATATTTGATAGCAGGTATTTATTTTAAAGTGATATTAAACAAACTATTCCTTAGATTAGCCAAAGTTTAAAAAATAACTGAATCTTATCCAGAGGGAGCTAAGCATTATAAATGTTGATTCTTTTAGATTCTCTGTGAGCAGAATGAATTCAAATATTGCCATAGTTATTTTGTTTGCCGTGGGAGAAAAGAAATAATGAATTCAGTCTTCATGTTGCTCAAGGTGAAGCTGTCAGTGAGTAGACAGGGTCAGCCAGGGTTTAGTCATCTAGAAATCTCCTGATTTCCTTTTCTAAATTTTTGATTCATGCATATTTTAACTAGTAAGACTCTTTTATGCTAGTTTTTAATTTGTTTAAATTTGATTTTCTTTTTTTATCTTGCCTTACTATAATATTCAGACTAAGAATCAGTATCAGCAAAAGAGTGGTAACTTTCTGATTCACATGCAGAAATGAAAGAAGGTGGAATCGGGAAGATAGAGGACGAGAAAAACCACCAGCCATGTGTCTCTGCAAGAAAGATCAATTTTAGTTGAAAGTGAAAAAAAGCAAATAGGCAGACAAACATAGATTGGATGAGGGTCGGAAGGAAGCGTGCCTGAAACTACAGGAGACTCCATGGGAAGAAGTTGTGGAGCAGAACCGGAAGGAGAAAAGGCATTGGAGGGTCTAAACCTGGAGAGGCTTGAAGACCAGCAACAAGGGTAGGTGGAGCAGTTAAATTTCCCCTCCCTTCCATCTCGGACTGCTGGTGAGCTCCCGAGCTGCTGGAGAGACCTGCTAACACAAGCCCAGAGACAGCTGCCTCCATTGAGTGGTGAGCCTTTTGCGGACAGGGCACCAGGCTCCCGGCTCCCTCAGGGCGCCTCCTGCCCCACAGACCCGAGCTGATCGGCAGGCGCCATATTGCTTCATTCTCCCCTTCCCTCCCCTACCTGTGACTGCCGAGAGATACAATTTAGCCACCACACAGATGCATCTGCAGGGAACGGGACCTTTCCTTTTGGGGCCCTGCAGCAGGTTGAGGAGTACTTGGATGTACTGTGTGTTTCCTACCTGCTAGCCCTCCCAGGTGCTGCTTGCCTGGTGACCCCAGCAGAGCGGGGCAAATCCCGAGGTGGAGAGACATTGATCCAGCTTGGGCAGCCTGGGGGTGACTTGAGACCAGTACTCCTCTCCCTGGCACGGTCAGGGATTGATCTCCGGGCTGGTGGGAGACAGGCCTGCAGGCCAGATCCTGTATAGTCAGGTCTCCATCGTATTGCCCAAGGGCACAGAAAGGATATTTGTGAACTAGTCTACTGAGGTGTATGTGCCTTCAGGGGCACATCAGAGTGGGTCCTAGCTGCAGCTTGCTTGAGGGGCCACCCTCCTCCCATGGGAGGGCCACGCTCCTAGCTCAGGCTGTGATCCTGGGAAGAGAACCTCCTAGCCCACATTACAGTCAGGGGAGATCCGCTGGCTTGAGGTCCTGCCTGCAGGCAGAAGCCCGGGAGAAACTGCAGAACAGGGGAGGATGAAAAGAAGCAAGGCCTGCTCCAGACTTCAGGTCTCAGACAGCCCCACTCCCACACGTAGACTTTTTGGCTGACTGGGGCCATTTCAGCCCCTTCCTGGGAGTTTTGCCCAGAAGCAGAGAATAGACCTTTGACCCCTGCTAACAGCATTTGTGGAGCTTGAGGACAGACTTACCCAACCCAGCCCCGCCCAGCCTCACTCCCCAACCTGCCCCCAATGAAGTGGAGAATAAGGACACACCTGGAAGTCCCATGGCCCCACACACCACTTGAGGCACTGGAGTGCCTCTCCAGAGGAATGAGAGCTGGTTACAGGACCCAAAAACAACACTGCAGCTTGCTTCGCCCAGCCAAGCACAGCCTACTGACAGGGAAGTGAATTTGCACACACTTTTACTGCATTTACTGACTCATCATACAGGGTGTGATTGAATCTCACCCACAAACACCACCTACTGGCTCAGAGATTAAACTGGGTGTGTCATTATCTAAATGAAAATCTAAATGTAAGAAGCAACAGTGCTCCAGATGGGAAGGAATCAGTGAAAGAATTCCAGAAGTATGAAGAATGAAGCTGAAAGCACACCACCAAAGGGGAACACCAGCTCTCTAGCAATGGACATCAACCAAATTCAGAACACTAAAATGACAGAAGAATTATTTGAACATGGATTGTAAGAAAACTCAATGATATGCAAGAGAAAATGGATAACCAACACAAAGAAACCACACACAGATAAAAAAACAACCAGAAAAAAACCTAGGACTTGGAAGAAAAATTCACTAAAGAAATTGAAATATTAAGGAAAAATCAAACAGAACTTCTGGAAATGAAGAATTATTCAAGGAATTATAAAACATAGTGGAAAGCCTCAAGAATAGGGTAGATCAAACAGAAGAAAGAATCTCAGTGATTAAAGATAATCACCTTTCAATTAAACAAGTCAGTTGCATGATCAACACATAAGTGTACATATAAGAATAATATCTATTGGATGTCGGGCAGGGGGGAGGGGGAGGAGGGGATGGGTATATGCATACACAAAGAGTGCAACACACACCATCCGAGAGATGGACATGCTTGAAACTCGGACTCGGGGGGAGGGGAGGTAAGGGCAACATATGTAACCTAAACATCTGTACCCCCGTAATATGCTGAAATAATAATAATAAAAAAAAAATATATATATATATATATATAAAATAAGTCAGTTGCAGAGATAGAGCAGAGAACTAAGAGAAAAAGACAAAGCCTGTAAGAAATGTGGGATCATGTGAAGAGGCCTAACATGAGAAATATAGGCATCCCTGAGGGTGAAGAAGAAAATACGCAAGGGTTGGATAAACTATTTGAGGATATAACGGAGGAAAATTTCCCAAGCCTTGCTAAAAATCTAGATATCCAGGTACAAGAAGTTCAAAGGACGCCTGGGAGATTCATTGCAAAGAGGAAGACACCATGTTACATAGTCATCAGACTGGCCAAAATAACCACAAAAGAGGCCCTCCTACATGCTGTAAGGTGAAAGGAGCAGGTAACCTACAAAGGAAAACCCATCAGACTAACTGCAGACTTCTCTACTGAGACCTTACAAGCCAGAAGAGACTAGGGCCCCATTCTCACTCTTCTCAAACAGAATAATGCCCAGCCTAGAATCTTGTACACTGCAAAACTAAGTTTCTTATATGAAGGAGAAATAAAGACCTTCCCAGACAAGTAAAGACTGAGGGAATTCATCAAGATAAGACCTGCCCTCCAGGAAGTACTCGGAACAGTGTCACACACACATCAGCACAATAAACACTCAACAATGTAAAATCATCCAAAAGCTAAAGCTCAAAGGCCAGATACCACAATGGCTCAAGAAAGAAAACAAAGCAACAAAGTTCAGCTGAACAGGATGAACAGAAATCTGCCCCACTTATCAATTCTTTCAATAAATGTGAATGGCTTGAACTGCCCACTAAAGAGACATAGGCTGACTGAATGGATAAATATACACAATCCAAGTATCTGCTGTCTTTAGGAAACACATCTAACCCATAAGGATACATCCAGATTCAGGGTGAAGGGATGGAAAACAATATTTCAGGCAAACAGAGGCTAAAAGAAAGTTGGTGTAGCAGTTCTGATTTTGGATAACTTAGTCTTCAAATCAACAAAAGTATGGAAGACAAAGATGATCACTATATATGGTGAAGGGTACAGTTCAACAAGAAGACATAAAAATTCTAAATGTTTATGCATGTAACTCAGGTGCACCCAGATTCATAAAGCAAATCCTACTTGTTCTAAACAAAACGATAAACAGCAACACCATAAAAACTGGGGACTTCAACACTCCTCTGACAGAACAGGACAGATTCTCCAAACAGAAAATACACAAAGAAACAATGGGCTTAAACAGAACTCTAGAACAAATTGGTCTGACTGACATTTATAGAACATTCTACCCCAAAACCACTGAAATATACATTTTTCTCATCAACGCAATTCTCTAAGATTGGCCATATCCTAGGCCACAATGCATGTCTCAACAAATTTAAAAAAATAGAAATTATACCATGCATCTTCTCAGACCACAGTGGAATAAAATTAGAAATCAACTTCAACAGAAACTCTCATCTCTACACAAAGTCATGGAAACTAAACAACCTTCTGCTAAATGGTTATTGGGTCAAGGAGGAAATTAAGATGGAAATCAAAAGATTCTTTGAACTAATTGATAAAGGAGACACAGGTTATCAAAATCTGTGGGACACAGCTAAAGCAATCCTGACAGGGAAATTTATATCCATAAATGCCTACATCCAAAAGACAGAAAGATCATAAATCAACAATCTAATGAATTATCTCAAAGAACTGGAAGAGAATGAGCAAACCAACCCCAAACCCAGCAGAAGAAAAGAAATAACATAGATCAGAGCAGAACTAAATGAAATTGATAAGGAAAAAACTATACAGAAGATCAATAAAACAAAAAGTGGTTCTTTGAAAAAAATGAAATTGACATGCCTCTTGCTAGATTAATGAGAAGCAGAAAAGAAAGGACCCTAATAAGCTCCATCAGGAAAGAAAAAGGAAAAGTTACAACTGATACCACAGAAATACAACATATCGTCTACAACTACTATAAAAACGTCTATGCGCATAAACTTGAAAATGTGGAAGAAATGGACAACTTCTTAGAAACACTTAGCCTCCCTAGGCTCAATCAGGTAGAAATAGAATTCCTGAACAGACCAATATCAAGTACTGAAATTGAAGCGGCAATAAAAAACCTTCCTAAAAAGAAAAGTCCTGGACCAGATGGTTTCACGCCCAAATTTTATGAGACCTACAAAGAAGAACTGGTGCTTATCCTGCAGAAATTATTATGCAACATCGAGAAGGAAGGATTCCTCCCCAACACATTTTATGAAGCCAACATCACCCTGATACTGAAACCAGGAAAGGATGCAACAAGAAAAAAAAACTACAGACCGATATCCCTTATGAATACAGATCCAAAAATTCTCAACAAAATCCTAGCAAACCGAATTCAGGTGCTTATAAAAAAAATCCATCATGACTAGGTGGGCTTCATCCCAGAGATGCAGGGATGGTTCAACTTACGCAAATTTATAAATGTAATTCACCACATAAATAGAAGTAAAAACGAAGACCATGTGGTCCTCTCAATAGATGCATAAAAAAACATTTGACAAAATTCAGTACCATTTTATGATAAGAACACTTAACCAAATAGGCATAGACAGGACTTACCTGAAAATGATTAAAACCATATATGACAAACCCACAGCTGCCATCATACTGAACTGAGAAAAACCGAAAGCATTCCTGCTTAGAACTGGAACCAGACAAGGTTGCCCTCTCTCATCACTTCTATTCAACATAGTGCTGGAAGTCCTAGCCAGAGCAATCAGATAAGAGAAGGAAATCAAGGGCATCCATATGGGGGCAGAAGAGGTCAAACTATCACTCTTTGCTGACGATATGATCTTATATCTAGAAAACCCCAAGGATTCTGCCATGAGAGTACTGGGATTGATAAACAAATTTAGCAAAGTCTCGGGTTACAAAATCAGTGTATAGAAATCAATAGCATTCCTATGTGCCAACAACAGTCAGACTGAGAACCAAATCAAAGACTCAGTACCTTTCACAATAGCAGCAAAGAAAATAAAAGACCTAGGAATATATTTAACTAAGGAGGTAAAAGACTTCTACAGGGAGAACTAGGAAACAGTGAGGAAGGAAATAGCAGAGTAAACAGGTGGGAAATGATACCATGCTCATGGGTTGGCAGAATCAACATTGTTAAAATGTCTATACTACCCAAAGTGATGTACAGATTCAATGCAATCCCTATTAAAATACCAACATCATTTTTCGCAGATGTAGAAAAAATAATTCTGTGCTTCATATCGAACGAGAGAAGACTCCGTATAGCAAAAGCAATAAGAACAAATTTGGAGGCATCAATTTACCAGACTTCAAGCTATACTACAAGGCTATAGTAACTAAAACAGCATACTACTGGCACAAGAACAGAGACGTAGACCAATGAGGCAGAACTGAGAACCCAGATATAAAACCATCCTCATATAGTCATCTAATCTTTGACAAAGCAGACAAATACATACACTGGGGAAAAGAATCATTTTTCAATAAATGGTGCTGGGAAAATTGGATAGCCACATGTAGAAGACTGAAACAGAATCCATTCCTCTCATCTCTCACAAAAATCAACTCACGGTGAATAACAGACTTAAGCCTAAGGTATGAAACTATAAGAATTCTGGAAGAAAATGTTGGAACAACTCTTACAGATATTGGCCGAGGCAAAGAATTTATAAAGAAGACCCCAAAGGCAATCACAGCAACAAAACAAAAAAATAAATGGGACCTGATCAAATTAAAAAGCTTTTGCATAGCCAAGGAGAAACTATCACGAGAGCAAACAGACAACCTACAGAAATGGAGAAAATATTTGCATGCTACACATCCGATAAAGGGCTAAGTAGAATCTATATAGAACTCAGGAAAATCAGCAAGAAAAAATCAAACAACCATATCAAACAATGGGCAAAGGACATGACCAGAAACTTTTCCAAAGAAGGTAGATTAATGGCCAACAAACATATGAACAAATGCTCAACATCTCTAATCATCAGGAAAATGCAAATCAAAACCACAGTGAAGTAGCACTTAACCCCTGTGAGAATGGCCTTTATAAAAATTCCCAAAAGAATAAATGTTGGTGTAGATGCAGAGAGATAAGAACACTCATACACTGCTGGTGGGACTAAAAACTAGTATAACCTCTGTGGAAAGTAATATGGAGATACCTCCAAGAGCTGCAAGTAGAAATACCATTTGATCCAGCAATCCCATTGCTGGAAGACATTCTATAAAAAAGACATCTGCACTAGAATGTTTATAGCAGCACAATTCACAATTGCAAAGATGTGGAAACAACCCAAGTGCCCATCAATACATGAGTGGATTAATAAAATGTGGTATATGTATACCATGAAGTTCTACTCAGCCACAAAAAAACAATGGTGATCTAGCACCTCTTGTATTATCCTGAATAGAGCTGGAGCCCATTCTAGTAAGTGAAGTATCACAAGAATGGAAAAACAAGCATCACATGTACTCACCATCAAATTGGTATTAACTGATCAACACTTATGTGCACTTATGGAAGTAACATTCACTGGGTGTTGGGCAGATGGGAGAGGGGAGCAGGGGATGGATGGATATATTCATATCTAATGGGTGCAGTGCTTACCATCTGGGGGATGGACACGTTTGAAGCTCTCATTTGGGTGGAGCAAAGGAAATATATGTAACCTAAAAGATTTGTACTCCTGTAATATGCTGAAATAAAATAGAAAAAAAAATGAAAGAAGATAATTCATTAGTACTAATGTTATTGAAAAATATGAAGAATTCAGATTTGAACATTTTTTAAATTAGACTGGCGTGGTGGCTCAGGCCTGTAATCCTAGCACTGTGGGTGACCGAGGCGGGAGTATTGTTTGAGGTCAGGACTTGGAGACCAGCTTGAGCAAGAGCCAGTCCCCGTCTCTACTAAATATAGAAAAATTAGCCAGGTGTGGTGGTGTGTACCTGTAATCCCAGCTACTAAGGAGGCTGAGGCAGAAGAATCGCTTTAGCCCAGGACTTTGATGTTGCTGTGAGCTAGGCCGACACCACAGCACTCTCCAGCCCAGGTGACAGAGAGAGACTCTGTCAAAAAATGTATATATATAAATTTAAAAAATTGCCATTTTTATTAGCCTCTACTATACTTTGGTGGGTAAATATTCTTCCCAGTTACTAATGGCACTTAAAATTTTAAGTTTTAATGAGATTATATGGATAATTGAAGTTTATATCTTTTTGGTGAGAGGAAAGTCTTGTTGCTATGAAAACTTCATTTCTGTTATCTTTAGGAAATGATTTGTATACGAAAATTATCAGAGAATTTGAAAGCAGAGTACTTAGTGAATATTTGTAAAATGTATTTTTAAACGTTTAATGCTGTTACTTTTTTTTTTTGAGAGAGAGTCTTGCTTTGTTGTTTAGGCTAGAGTGCCTTGGCATCAGTCTAGCTCACAGCAACTTCAAACTCCTAGGCTCAAGCGATCCTCTTGCCTTAGCCTCCCAGGTTTCTGGGACTACAGGCGCACACCATAATGCCTGGCTAATTTTTCTGTTTTTTGGTAGAGATGCGGTCTCCCTCTTCCTCAGGCTGGTCTCAAACTCCTGAGCTCTAGCGATCCTCCTGCCTCAGCCTCCCAGAGTGCTAGGATTACAGGCGTGAGCCACTGCGTCCAGCCACACTATTACTTTTAAGTGCATTTGACAGTTTTTCTATTATAATTTAAATTAATATTTAAAAGTAAGATTTTTATATTAGTTATTGTTCGGTACCTACCATGTTTTAGGCAATAGTAATAGAGATTATGCATTCATTATTTTAGCTAATCCTCACAATAGTCTTATGAAACATTATTATCTTCATTTTTTAAATGAGGAAACTAAAACTTAAAAAGGCTGAATGGAACATAGGTAGTATATGACAGAATGAGGATTAGGATTCTCCTTGCCTGCCATGAGTATTAAGCTGTTTGGAATTTATTGAGTAATGCTTTTGGAAAAATCACTGATAGTCTAAACCACTGTTTCTTGAGAGGCATTTCTAAAGTCTATTGGATTGTATGAGTCTTGGTCTTTCCCCTGTTAGGCTACTTTAATTAAGTGTTTGAATGAACACATAATGGATATATTTATGGTGTTTTCTATTTTTAAACACTTGAACAATAGAGGTAGTTTTAAACCATGGTTCTCTGGTCACCAGGAAAGTTTTCATTCATGGGGTATTATATGAAAGTTTGCTAAGTTAGTATGTAGTAGACTGTGGGCTATCAGAAAAAGAAGCCTCAAGGTTTGAAGTTTTATATAGCTATGTGTTTGCTTCCTCCTGGGTCTTGGAAGGTAGCCTGTTTTGGGCAGATGAGGGTCATAATTTGTTTTGCAGTTTTGTGCACATATTTGAAACCAAATTTATTGGGGGTTCAAAATGATGTTGATAATCTAAGTCTCTCATAGCCTTTGAGGCGTGGCCCTGGGCAGCTGAAACTGATATATCTTTCTTTGTATTTACAAGTCTTGCCTATTCACTGCCGTTTCCTAGTGTATCTTCATCTGGATATACTATTGTTTTTTTTGGGGGGAAGGATAATGGACTAGGGTTCTATTTAAAGCTTTTTTTTAGCTTATTTGTGACAGCATGACCTTGTGATGCCTCATGTTTCTCCTTTTGTGCAAGATAGCTTTTTTTGCATTGAAATTTTAGATGGCTAAATGAACTAATATCCTTTGAGCTATTACCAGGAAATCACAGTTTATATTCAAGTGTGCCATGGATGGTGTTCCTCCCAGTTTTTCTGTTACAGTTTATTTGATTGCTACTTTAGGACTCAAAAAAGAACAAGTATCTTTGTATGAAATCTCTAATCCTTCTTGCAATTTGTTTAATATTAAATATCATCTTAAATAGGGAATAGTTTAAAAACAAATTTTACAACATATACATATAGATGAGTGTTGTCCTTAGAATAGGCACCTTGGCAGATTATGTGATTAATAATATTGGGCTTTTATCAAAAAGTATTTGGAATTCTCCTCAGAGTAAGCTTACAGACTGTCAAAGGATAAACATATGCTACCATATTGAAAAAAAATGTTTAAAAGCTTTTTGGTTACAATGGAGTATCGAATATCTGCATCTAATTTTGCTTCTTTCTGAAACACTACAAAAATGAAAATACAGGGATTAAAAAATGTACTATACCCATTAGGGCAAGGAAAGCTGGCAAGGAGTTGGAAGAGTAGAAAGTGACTAAGCAGACCTGACATAGCTGAATCCCAAACTGGTCATGGGAATAGCTAAGAACTAACCTTGTTTACACAACCTATCTTCAAAAGCCATAGGAAATTATAGCACCAGATACCTTTAGAACCAAGCATGAATATATTTAGGTCTTCTCCTTTACTTCATCTCGTTTGATGTCTGCTCTTTTCTCATCCTGGTAAAAGTTTTGAGGTTTATTTTCTATAGAGGTTAAGTAGAGGATCTCTGTATTGGGAGATTTCATGCACAGGTCAGGAAACAGGTCCCATATTGAAGATTTGGGGATTATGTTATAATATGCTTA
Organism: Indri indri; assembly: GCA_004363605.1. NCBI lineage: Eukaryota > Metazoa > Chordata > Mammalia > Primates > Indriidae > Indri > Indri indri. The sequence goes on along the minus strand of RJWJ010016887.1, from coordinate 9,475 downwards.
CTGAATATAGAATACTGAAACTTACAGCCTTTATCCTCTACTTGGCTCTCAAAATTCTGGCAGCCAGACTTTTCCCCTTCTAAACAAGAGATTAGAAGGCTCTTGTGAGCAATCTGACCAGTGCAAGGGAAGGGCCTAAAGATGCCGACTGTACCAATTATCGATTTTTTGCCTCTGAGTTCCAAACTTACCATTTTTGACCCTTCCTTACAATGCTGGAGTTGGACTCTGCAAACCACACTTCTTCTTTGTTAGCTGAATTTATTTTAGGCTCTGCCAATAAAGGGGTACAGTAAAGAGGAGACTATTAGGCTGGAGTAAGAAGAGATATGGTTGTTTCTGTTTTTTGTCCCAGTGGCGGACTGCTCTGTAGGTAGTTGCTACCTGCAGTATTTCCCATGGCAGGCAGTGATGTTGGTTCTGATTAATGACCTTCAGCTACATTCTTCCTCACTGAGTAGTCAGTGGATAGCATATTTTTGTGGTAGTCTGCTATTTCTTTACATATCTGTATCTTAGCCTTTCGGGACCCATTCTCTAAGTCGCTAAGCCTTTTTTTTTTTTTTTCTCATTTACTTTTCCCTCAGCCTTAAGTGTGGTGTTTGTACTCTGGAGTTGCCACCTCTATTCTATCCTAGAGCTCTCTTTCACATTTTCAGTTTTTTACTGTCTTTTACCTATTTAACAATTCTTTGCATTAAATTTTTTCTGTTTGAATGATTAGTGTATTTTCTGTCTCCTGACTATACTCCACTTGATACTGTGATGTCAGGGTTTCCACTACAAATGATACAGCCAGATTTCTGTATAGTGAGTCATAAGGTCAGCAATGTTTATTCACGTATTTGGAGCTTCCAGTTAACTTTTTATTTCCTTTCCCTTAAGTATGAACCAACAACCAAGGATACAGTATATTTGAGGATGCTTCTAACATGAAAGATGGCCACCCTCCACTCCTCCTCACCCTAAAAAGTAGGGAACGGAAGAGAAAAATCAATTTATGGGAAACAGACTGCATAGGGTAAAGAAAGATTATTGTTAACATCCTCTGAGAGATAAAGGAAGATATTGTATCTATGAAACAAGAACTGGATACTATAAAAAGCATTCAGACAACAGAAAAGAGCTCTTGGAAATTAAAAACACCATAGCAGGAATAAAAATAGGAGGGTTGGAAGATAAAGTTGAGGAAATTTTCTAGAAAATAGAGTAAAAAGACAAAGTCATAGAAAATTAGAGAAGATAAGAAAATTAGAAGTCAGCTTCAAGAGGTGCATCATTTGGTGGAGATTCAGAAACATAGAGGAGAGAAACTGAAGTATAGAAATTCACTATGGAATAATTTAGGAAAATTTCTTAGAATGGATTTCCCAGAGTAGAAGGGCATGGGTTTCCAGATTGAAAGGGCCTAGGAAGAACCTAACACAAATGAATGAAAGTAGATTTATGTCATTGTGAAATTTCAGAATAGTGGGACCAAAGATGTGACAAGCCTTCAAAGACAGGAAAAAGCATGCCAAATGCAAAGGATCAGGAATAAGAATGACCTTGGATTTTAGGTATGGAAGCTAGAAGACAGTGAAGCAGTGTAAAATGATTTTTAATCTAGAATTTTATAGTTCTAACCCTAACCATGAACTAAATGTAAGAGTATAGGAAAGATATTTTTGACATGTGGAAGTCTCAGTTTTCTTCCCATGTAACTGTTCTCAAGAAGCTTCAATCTAGGGAATATACTTCTTCAAAACAAAGCAATAAAGGAAGAGGAAGACGCAGGATACAGGGAAAATCCAGCACAGAGAGGGACTCCTTAACGTAATCCTTAGGATGAATGTAAACAGCAATAATCAGGATATTTGAGCACCAAATGTAGAAGATAATCAGGATAGATTAGAACTGTGTGACTCAAAGGAGAGACAGACATATTGAAGGCCATCATCACCATATTTCTTGACACCATTGCATCACTTTTTAAATCTGAGGACAAAATGCTCAATTGAGCTTGGCCCAGATTTTTGCCTGTACTTGTTTTGACAAAGTCCTTGCACTGTGCTCCTTGCTCTGCTGCCTGTATCAGCTGAGAATACTGATTTTACCACTGTAAGCCAGTGTGTAGAGTGCCACTAGTAGTCTGAAGAGTCTGTATGAAAAAGAAGTGGTGACAATTTCAGAAAAGCACTACATCTTAAGGGGAAATAGGTAAGTATAAGCAGGGAGGCACCCTTTGGAAATGTGGTAGTGAAAGGCTATATAATGGTGGTAGGAGCTCTAGAATTAGTTTCATTGTAATTTGGAGTTTTTCTCTATGTAAACACATTTTGTGATCCATAGTCTTCTCTGACGTATAGTAATGTTGAAGGCATAGATTATGTATGACTATATTTGCCCACTTTTCTGATCTATATGGCTTTTTGGAGGCTGTACATGTCTGTCTCCCTAATTGAGTCACATAACTCTAATTTTCCCTGATTGTCTTCTACATCTACTTCCATGTGGGGCTAAGAGGAGGTCACCAATTCTTTTACTGTTAACTTTTATGCATTTTTATGTTTAAAGTACATGTGTGTGTATGTGTATTGTATGTTATCTTAGTTCATTTAGGCTGCTGTAATAATACCATAGCCTGGGTAGTTTATAAAGAGAAATTTATTTCTCAGTTCTAGAGGCTGGGAAGTTTAAGATCAAGGTACCAACAGATTTGCTGTCTAGTGAAGGCATACTTCCTAGTTCAATGACGGCCATCTTTTTGCCTCACATGGTAGAAGGGAGTGAGGGAGATCTCTTGGGTCTCTTTTATAAAAGCATTAATACTATTCATAAGGGCCCTGCCCTCATGACCTAATGACTTTCTCAAAGGCCCCACATCCAGATACTTTCACATTGGGGATTAGGTTTCAACATGAATTTGTAGGGGAACACAGAACAGTCTGTAGCATATGTAAATAGCTTGTAGTTGGGGGAGTTGTTTTTATTTAGTCTGACAATTTGGATTATTTAGTCCATTTGTGCTTAGTTATTGCTATATTAGTTAGGTTTAAGTCTATCATCTAGGGTTTTTTTTTTTTTTTTAAATCCTTTTTTGTTTTTTGGTAGAGATGGGGTCTTCTTGCTATGTTGCTTAGGCTGGTTTTGAACTCCTGGCCTCAAGCAATCATCCTGCCTCAGCCTCCCGAAGTGCTAGGATTACAGCCTTGAGCCACTACACCTCACCTTATCTTGGTCTTTGTTTTCTCTTTGTGCCTTATTTTGTTTCTTGACTTATCCTTTCTTGCCTTCCTTGAATTAATCCAATATTTTTATTACTCCATTGATTCTCCTCTATTAGCTTTTTTGTTTTACAGTGTTTTATTTTTCTCTTAGCAGTTATCCTAGAGCTTAAAACATTCTTCCTTGATTTATTAGAGTCTATATTAACATGTTGACTGCCACAGTTGAAAAAAATTTTTTTCCTTGGGGCCACGTTGTTTTATTACAAAAATAGAATAAAAACTTCGAAAACAAAATGATCCTTTTCTAATTTAATGGAAAAAAATATTTTTTAATTGTTTTCTGTGTGTGAGTTATATGCAACTTGAAAAATAGTCCACACAGCTCCCAAGGTAGAGATATGTGAGTTACATATGCTTCACCAGGCCCCGGGCTCAAACCTAGCATGAGTTAAGTACAACTCACATGGCAGTTAATATGTTAATTTGTTCTTTCACCACTACCAACAAGGATTTAATTGCACTTACCACACTCTTGCCTTTTGTGCTACTGTTGTTATATATTTTACTTCTATGTTCATTTCTTTGCTCACATTTTTTTACCCTTTCCAGTGCTCTCTTTTCCAATCTGGAATCATTTTTTTTTGCCATCTCAGATATACTTTTTAGCAGTATTTCTTTTAGTGCTGGTTTGCTGCACATTGTTTCTGCTTCTGCTTATGTGAATCTCTCTTAAATTTGTCATCATTTTTGAAAGCTGTTTTCCCTGGGTATAGAATTCTAGGTTAATGGGTATTGTCTTTTAGCATTTTAAAGATGTCACTTAGTTAATTTTTGACTTCCATAGTTTCTGTTGAAAAGTCACTGTGAGTGTTATTATCTACTTCTAAAGGTAATGTGGCTCTGTTCAGCTGTTTAGCCTCTCAGCTGCTGCTTTCTGCTAGGTTTCTTGGAGCCCTGCCCTGCATGCCAGTTTAAGAGTTGGGCAATCTCAGGAGTGGAGATTGTATACAGAATTTTGGATTTACTGTAATTTACCTCTTTCTGGAATTTTGTTCCTGAAAGGCTCAGTTGCTTTGGTAACCCTCAGTGTCAACATTTTTCTCCATATCTCAATGAGCTGACATTTTCTGCTGGGATGCCCTCAGGGAAAAAGTCAGATGACTGAGGAACTCACCTCAATGTGGTTTCCTTCTCTTGGGCATTAGAGTGTCTTAAATCCCATCTAAGATATTTGCTCTCCAATGCACTTATACACTTATTTCATGTATTTTGTTCAGCCTTTTTATTTGTCCAAAGCAAAGTGTCAGAACTAGAACCAAAAGTTCATAAGCATGTTTTATGTGTTTTAATTTTAAAAGAACTTAAAAACAGCTTGATCAGTGTCAGTATTATTGAAATTTGTTTATGGCTCTTCAGAGTGACTAATTTTAAGGGAATAATAACTTATTTGGAAGGTAAATATTCTCAGTTTTTTAATGTACATTTATTTATTGGTGATTATCTTTTGTACTTACAGCTCATATATAAAGATAGCATTAAATTATGTAAACACACAAAGTTATTCTTTAAACTTTTCAGTGAAAATAATAGAGGATTTTTGAATGTAGACTTTTTGAATAATTATGGTCCCCTCATTTTGGGGTTGAATTCTCTTATAAGTTTTTTATTTTTGCAAGTAGTTGGCACTTTCTTTACTGCCTATTACTAGCTATATAATTGGAAAAGGGATCCAGAATTGGGTGGGCTGTGCCTATTTTTATTGATGGACTAAGGGGGGAAAAACACCAGTATTTTTGAAAAGTTATAGATTTTGTTTTTGGCTCTTAAATGATCTCTAAATTGGATCCTCATGCAAGTCTTCACAAAGAACCATGATTTTTTATTAGACTATTTTAAATTGTTATCTTCTCATGGAAGAGAAATTGTGCTTGTGTTCTCCCTGTCTCTACTTCCTATGCAGCTGTTGGCCAGGGGTTGGGGGTAAATAAATTTGCATTTTTCCTTTTGTCAGTGTGGAATATATGTTATACCTTTAAAATAAAAAGCTTGAAACTTCTTGTTGAAGGGTACTTTTTGTTGGACTGTGTTTGGTGCTTTTGATCTGGCTTGATTGCTTTGCCCCCGGAATCTTTGTAAAGGACTGCTGATTGTTGACTGTCACGTGGCTTGATCTATAAAGAGGCTTCATTCTTTTGGGTTAACACTGCTAACACTGTTCTGCAGCCTATCTGTCAGTAGCAATTGTAGGGGTACTGTTGGCTTTTTGGGATAGCCTCACTTGCATTGGTTGGCTGGCAAGGACACTTCATAATCTAAATAAGAATGCACATTTAACAAAGTGGTATTCAGCAGTATTTGAGATTATAGATGTGAAAACACCTAGCACAGAGCATGGCACAAGGGTAGATGACCACCATTTTTGTCTGCATGTTTAAGTAATTGTAGCTTTCACATAAATTCATCTTTAACATATTTATACCTAAGACCCAAAATATTTTCCCAAATAGATTTCTCACTTAATTTGTATTTCCCTTCTTACTGACTTGCTTGTCTAACATAATGGGATTAAATTTTTTAAAAAAGTTTCCTTTTTTTTGGTAAAAGTTAGGTTTGAAGTAACTCTTTTGTTTGAGACAGAGTCTTGCTCTGTTGCCTGGGCTAGAGTGCTGTGGTGTCAACCTGGCTCACAGCAGCCTCAAACTCCTGGGCTCAAGTGATCCTCCTCCCTCCACCTCCCGAGTAGGTGGGACTACAGGTTCGAGCAGAGGGTCTTGGTCTTGCTCAGGCTGGTCTTGAACTCCTGACCTCAAGTGATCCCCCAGAGGGATCCTCCTGCCTCAGCCTCCCAGGGTGCTAGGATTGCAGGTGTCAGCCACCATGCATGGCCTTTGAAGTAACTTTCTGATTTACATACAAAGTGTGTTTGGCATGACCAATCATGGAGGGTGTAATCCAGAGTTAAGTTGATAAATGAAACCCTGTACCTATCTCATTTCATTCTCAACAGCAGGTAATTTCTGAGCACTTACTTATTGATGGTAAGCACACATATACTCTGGTATGCTTCTTTCCTACTTCTATCACAATTATCTTGAGCACTTACTTAGTGATGGTAAACACACTTATGCTCTAGTATGCTTCTTTCCTACTTCTATGACAATTATGTAATATTCTCAGTTTCTTCTATTTTTTTGTACATTAATTACCTATAAACAGTATGTAATTTCTCTGAATTTTGTTGTCTTTGAAAGTATAGTGAATTCCCTTCTTTCTAAAATCTGCATTTGCTTTTTGCTCTTCAGCCTAATGTGGATATTTTTTATTTAAAACATTTTCCCACATTTTTTCATTTCCTTTGTGGACTAATTGCTTAAATAGAATATACTTTGAATAACTCTTAAATTCTGAAATCTTTAGTAATTTCAGTATAAAATAAGAATTAACATTACATCTCAATTAGAAATTTAGTTTCATTTATTCCCTTAATTTTTAGTCATATTTAGTAATAAATGACATTTTTAGAATCCAGGCTTTTGATATTTTTAATGTGGACTTTTTGGATATATATTATAGAATTTCCCATCTGTATATTTTAGGTGATTTTATAATTTTTAGTAAATATAATCAATAATGTTTAAGTTGAAATGCAAATATGTCATATTTTCAGTCATCTCCATTAGGATTATAATGTCTAGGTGAAAGTAGTTTTCACAGCATGGCGCTGTTTTTATATCAAATTAGACCAAATTTGGAGGAACAGGTGCAGTTAACACTTTAGAACCTTTGGTTTTACTCTTGCGTTTTCTACTTTACTTTTTTGTTATTTTGTTATTTTCCATCTTATCTTGAGGCCCTTGTACAAATAAGTTGTTTTTTTAAGTGAGATCGTGATTTGCATTTGTATTATAGTTTCTTAGTCAGGTTACAACCTGTGTTTTATTTTGCTTACATAGTCCTAGTTCTGTTTTGGCTTTTTTCAGCATAGAACTTTTTAACTTATTTCTTGTGTGGGTGAATTAGATATTATAAAGAATTTTTGTAAACCTAGTTTAGAGGAAACCTAGTGAGACTTTGTACCTGGTAATAAAATATATAGACTGAGAAAATAAGCTTGTTCTTTTAGGCCAGTATATGGTTTAGGACATTAAATCAAGAGACATTTTGATTAATATTGTCTCTCATATCCCTGATTTACTTTCTGCATGTAGTTTATTTTGATGTAAGTTTTACTTTAAGTCATAAACAAAAGACTACTGGTGGATAAATAACTCTAGATAGCATTTTGTATGACAGTGAGTTAAAAGTCAGTTGAAACAGAGCTATGGTTAGAAGCATGAGAGATTCAGTGGTAGTGTTTTAAGAATAAGGAGATTGTGGGTAAAGTCAAATTTGTCATGCAGATAGTTTAGGCTTTATCAGTGATCACTAATTATGCATGGGTTGTATGGTAAAGAAATCATTCCTATTTAATGTTGGAAGCATTACTTCCCATGGGTGTGGAGGCTCTTCATGCTCATTTACTCTGGTTTTAAGTTTATTGATAGTAATTTTGTTGTAATAGTAAATCTTCTCTGTAGTAGTGCTTGGTATCAGTATTTTGCTAGTGATAAAATAGGTGTTCAGGAGGTCAACAGAAAAGAAGCCAAACTTTGTAAAATAATTTAAAGAGGTTTAGTCTGAGCCAAATTTGAGAACAATGGCCTGGAGCCTTGCCCAAGAAGCCTTGAACAATTGGACTTGCTGTGGTTGGGTTACAGTTTGGTTTTATACATTTCAGGGAGACAGGAATAACAGATAAAATCATAAATCAATACACGGAAGGCATACATTGGTTTGACCTGAAAAGGCAGGACATCTTCAAGCAGAGGCTTACAGGTTATAGGTGGGTTTAAAGATTCTTTGATTTGTAATTGGTTAAAGAAATGAAGTTTTGTCTAAAGGCCTGGAATGTTTTAAATTAAGATAAGGAAGTCTGTTAATCAGAGACAAACCACCAGATGTATACCCAGACTCAAGTGAGTTGTTACGTAAATTGAGCACCTACAGGTTTGTCTTGAATAGCCTTAAGCCTGTTAATGAGTTACAAAGGATATCTACTAGAAGGGAGGGGAGCATGATGAGGTGTGTCTGACCTCCCTGCTCACAGCCAGCAACTCAGCTTTTAGGGTATTTCTGGGATCCCCTTGGCCAAGAGGGGGTCCATTTAGTCAGCTGGGAGGAGGGGGTAGTTTAAGATTTTATTTTAGTTCACAAGAAGTATGTAATTTTGGTCCCCTAAATTTTGTTAGAATCAGCATCATTTATATTAAGAAACTTCCGATTTCAATTGATTTATTTGATGAGACCAGTCTCCTCTGGGGAGGTTTAGAAATAACATTTTACAGTGTTATTTAGCAAACATAACATATTAGTGTGTATTGCTTCCCTGTCACTACTCCCCCCATCCCCTGGCAATAATTGAGTTATTGCAGTATGTCAGATACTATGCATGGCACTTTCTGAGAAGACAACATGTGGGCAGAGAACAAATGGAAGTGAGGAAGCAATCCTGTGGTTCTGTAGGGCTGGAGGGTGGGAGGATTAGTCCAGGTATATGGTACGTAGAGTGTAAAGGCCCTGAGGATTGACAAAAAGTGTAAAGGCCCTGAGGTGGGAGCCTGCTTAGTCCACCTGCTTAGTGAGTTGAATGAATTGCAGGGAGACTAGTATCGCAGTGGAGGGGTGGGTTGGGGAGAAGCAGAGAGAGTAGTGGGAGTTGAGATCAGCAGAGGCTTTGGATTTTACTTTGAGATGGGATGCTGTTGGAGAATTTTGAGCAAAGGAGTAACCGAAGCTCAAAGAGTTATGCTTTTGGAATTTGAAGACAGTACCCAAACCTTTTCTAGTAATTCTTACATTGTAAAGTTTCATTGCTAGACATTTTGGGGAAAGTGCAAAAAGTTATGTTTCTCACAACAGTCCTGTGAGTAACATGCCTCTAGCTTAGAAGTTAGGGAGTTGTAGCATGTTACTGAGGAAGGGAAGAGCTGGTATTTACAGATGGGATAGAAGACCTGCCTTTTTGGAGGCAATACTTGTTTAGTATTTCTTAGAATTCAAATCTAATCATATTATTATGACTCAAGTCAAAGGCATACATAGTTGATTGCCTGAAGGAAGTAGTCTTTAAATTATAAACTGTGGAGTTTTAAGAATGCCTTCCTCTCTTCATTTAATTTTCTATATAAATTTGTATCTGAAAATTTTGCCTTGATCTTAAGTTCCTA